>WYDI02027861.1:0-34811 GCA_009867235.2 Psittacus erithacus
CATCCTCGTGGCCTCCTCTGGACTTGTTCCAACAGCTCCATGTCCTTCTTATGTTGAGGACACCAGAACTGCACACAATGCTCCAAGTAAGGTCTCGCAGAGCAGAGCAGAGGGGCAGGATCACCTTCGATCTGCTGGTCACACTGCTTTGGATGCAGCCCAGGATAGGGTTGGCTTCTGGGCTGTGAGCACACACTGAAGCCGGCTCATGGTCATTTTCTTATCTTCCAACACACCCCAAGTCCTTCTCCTCAGGCTGCTCTGAATCTCCTCTGCCCCACCTGTAGCCATGAGGGAAAGAATTGGGTTGAGGTAATGACCATTACCCACTATTTAAACCCCAACTTCTAGAAGGCAGAAGTGGAAGAAGAGTAATGGAGTAGTGTATCATTTATTTGAGTTGAGTTACAACACACAGACACATAAGACAGTAAAGTTATTACTGAGCTTCGTTGGGCTCTGCAGCTCACATGAGCAACCACCCATCTACCAGCACTCACGTAGTACAGAAGTTGTTTGCATAAATACAGACACGGGCATACAGGGAGGTTCACAGTTTTAACAGCAGTATGTTACAACTTTACACTTTAAATTACTACACCAGAGGTTGAGTAACATTGATTACACATCAGCAGTGGTCCCACGAGTGAGGATACAAAGAGACTGAAGATGAGAACACAGTAAACAGCTGAAGAACAGCCAAGAACAAAAAGAGGCCAAAGTTATGGCTGATGGCAACAGTAGGAACCTTCCCCTCCACCAGGAACAGTTACAGCTGGGTACCACACTAATGGATCTGCCTATGAGCAAACTTCCCCCTACATCCCTTAAAGTCTTCTCTGGAGTTTAATGAAACAGGAAGAAAAGGGTGAGAGACAGTATTAAATACAGCAGGTAACAGGTGGAATATCACAACTTTTGGTTTTTATTAGAATAAGCTTCTAGTTAGAAAACAGTTGCTTCGCACAGCTGGACCAGGCAGCTCAGTGTCTTATGTACGAATGGCCTTTAGTCAGCAAAGTCCCATTTGTGGCTGACCTCCGTGCAGGCTGCTGTGGTCTTCAAGTGCCATTCTGAGGCAACAGCACAGGCCCTCACATGGTCATGTGCTCAGGTAGAACATAGGATATGTCATCCCATGGGTGACGGTACAGACCCTGCTTCAAGCGCTTCTGATCCAGGTAGTGTCCTAAAACAGAAGGAGTTTGGGTTATAACACTGCTGGTGCAGCTCCTTGTCTTATTTTGCCTGGAAACAGCTTTGGTTCTTGGCTTCCTGCAAGAAGCACTGGGCATCCCTCACTAGGATGGAAGGGGTGGGAATGTGGCAAACTTACCAATGAATCCCATACTCCTGCCTAGTACAAAGATGCCATTAAGAGCTCCTATATCAATATATTCATCTGCTTCTTCCCTGCAAAAGAGAAGAAATTAAATAGCTCCTCACAATGATCTAGTTAAGGAATCAATCCTAGCAAGGCTACAAGTCTCCTCTAGAGGCAGTAGCAACACTGAGTTGATGTGAAAGCTTCCTTCCCAAGTCCAGGCTATGTTCCCTTCACAATGTCCCAAAATCCTGGCCCCATGTATGCAGGCAGGACAACTCCCATCATTTTTATAGGGCCATGATCTAAGAGAAGGAGCCCCCACCAGACTTACCGTGTGAAAGAGCCACAGTTCCTGAGTACATCAACAAAGGCAACTCCAATAAAGCCATCTACATTCAGAATAAGGTTTGGTTTCTGCAGGAAATGAAAGCAAAGCCCAACAAAGATGTTAACAGTGGTAGATGATGTTCACCAGGCAACTTCCATCTTCAAGGGTAATCTGGGAGTTGTGGACACACAAGCCTAGTGATAGATGAGGCCATAGTTAATGTGAGTGATGGAAAACCAGCCCCAAACAACAGGCCTGTGTTTGGTTCAAACCATAGGGATGATCTGCCCCAGATCATCACATGTGCTCTTCCTGCCTCAGCTTTAAGGGCAGCTCTTCCAGTGTGGACAACACCAGGAATGGGTTTTGGTTTAATTCAGTGTTTTCCTGCTGTCCCAACAAATGCCTTCAAGCCTTACCAAGCTGTAGTTGTACTTGGCCTCAAGTGTTTAACAGAACAACAACAATTTGAGGCACTGCAATTCAAACACAGTATTTCCTGGAGGAAGAGTGCTCAGGGAGTAAAGCAATAGCACATTTCACCTTGGAAGTTGTAATTTTCTCTACTTCAAGTGCGTAGTCCAGCAGCGGGGTGGCAGGGAAGTGCTGCTTCACGTAGTCTTTGAGAATCTGAACTCTCATGTCTGGGTTGTTTATCTGCAGGTTAAATACACGTGACAGTCACTCACGTTGCCTCTTATACACGTACTTGCCATAAGCTTTGCTATTGGTAGGTTGAAGAGAATTTGGTCAATAGATGCCTCAAAGTTGCTGCTTTTCTTTCCTTTGTTTCTTCTCTCCCCCACCCTTCCACTAAAACCCCCTCCAGCTTGTAAGGATGCAGTTCTCTTACTGATTTGACTCTGTGTCCAATGCCCATGATCAGTTTGCCTTCTTTCTTCATCTTATTCACAAACTCCATAGGGATAATGCCACTGTCGAAGGCTTTGCTGAACACTTTAGCTGCAGCATCCAGTGCTCCACCAAACCGGTCACCCTGGGTGCAACACACGAAGCGAATTATAGCAAAGGACTCCACAGTTAAGGAAAAAAACAAGCACAAGCTTATCTTGCTCCATCTGCCCTGCCTATCACTGTGGCACGCATGACATTCACATTAGGCAGGCAGCTGAGATAAAGCATCTGTTTATAACTCAAGTGCCAATATGCAGCCAACACATCTCCACCAGAGACAAGTGTGGGGGAAACTCAAGCTCCAGTTTTGCTTCACATTTTCACTTGTCAGTCTTGGAAGAGACTCATCAACCACACAGGAACCACACTGAAAACAGTTTGGCCTCTACAGAACATTTCTAGACTCAAGTGACAGACATCAAGATAGCTTGCTTACTAGAAAAATGGGCTAGAAGTCAATAGAAACTCAAAGTGTAAGTGAATAGACACTGCCTGTCCATGGCTCTGCACTAATCTTAAATTAACAGTAAGAAAACCTAGGTGGAGTAGTAAGTAGTGATGCTCATCTGCTGGGCATTAGGCACTTACGATAGTAAGAAGGCCTGAAGTGAGACTTGAGACAAGATCCTTTCCAGCTCTTGCACAGACGATGGTGTTGTGGGCTCCAGACACAGCAGGCCCATGGTCTGCTGTTACCATCAGGCACATCTCAATGAACTTGCAGGCATACCTGGGTAACCTGAGCAAGAGAGACTGGGGTCATTTACTGTGAAGAAAACCAAGTAACAAGACACTTGGTGTAACTGGACAGTGGCTTTTGGCTCAGGTGTATGCTTGAAAGAAACAGAGCAGAGAAAAGGAGCTGCAGGGTCTCAATACCCATCAGCCTTGAGATACTGATGTGGTGACAGAAGAGGGAACAGAGATGGCATTTCTAGTGAACCTGTATTCACAAAGGAATCCTTGAGTTACTTTTTACTTAAAAGTCTAAAAATAACCAAGAAAAACTTGAAGCCAAAGGATGCGAGAGCTTTCCCACAAGCTGCCTCACCTCTTCTGAAACCAGAGCAGGCCCAGAACCCCTCCAATGCCCATCTCTTCTTTGAAGACCTCAGTGATTGGCATCCCAGCATAGATCAGTTCCTGGCCTCTCTCGTCACAGATGCTTGTCATGAAGGAAGCTGGTTTGCGAATCAGACCCAGCTCCTGGAATTGCAGCATAAAGATGGGATTTTAAACAAACCACATTAGGAGCAAGAGGCAGGAGGAGGCAGTGGTCAAACAACACCTCGAGCTTGCCCTCGGAGCAGCTTCCACAGCCCAGATCCAGTGTAGCCACTGAGCTCACAAATAACACTATGAGTGTGAGAGATAACCCCAAGGCAACACCATTATTGCCGTGAGCATACAGAATCACAGCAAACAGCCTGTTGGTTTCTAAGGAACCAAAAAGCAGGTGAAACAACACAGCTCACCCTTGCCCAGGAGTAGTCCATTGGCACAGTTGGAGGAGGTACTTCCTCAGCTGGTTCAATCACTCCTTTAGCCACAAGATCCTGGTAGACAGACCTAGGGAGAGAATCCTAGTATTAAGTTCCTTTTTAAGACATACAAGTGAAGTGGTCTTAATCTGGACCTTAAAACCCCACAATGGATAGAAGTTGCTTTCCTTGAGCAGGAATATATTCCTTTATCAGGCTCGAATCAGTGCCCCAGCAGTTTCTGTCCCCTGCTGAAGGTGTCCTGTTCATGTCACTTACTGAATGACCTCTCCCAGCTCATCAAAACTCCGGGGAACAAAGACTCCAGCTTCTTTTAAGGCTTGATTCTTTGCCACAGCAGTTTCGGAAGCCTGGTTGGCACAAGCTCCTGCGTGGCCAAACTGCACCTACAAACAAGAGAGGAGACAGCAGTAAGGAATGCACTTGTTCACCTGCAGAGAGTAAGACAGAATAAGAACTGACTGGGAAATGGTGACAGCGCAATTCCAGCGACTGCACATCTGCCTTCCTGGGCTAACAGAACTCTTGGTTACACTACAGTCAGCACTGCCATATGCAGGGTGTTTTCTGATCTGGAATCACTCCAGGATGTCCCTTGAGGTTCTGCCTCTAAATTCCCCACTCCCCACAGCTGCTTGACTCACATCATTCCCATTCCACTCCAGAAGCAGGTGGCTGTTAGAATCTGTTGCATTCCCTGAGGTCTTTGGGCTCCTTTCAGAAGCGGACCCCAGAAGAACAGAAAGCTTTTATCATTTATATTTATTAACTTCAGTTAACTTTTGCATGCTACTGGCAATTCTGGAAGGTTTAAGCCCAGTGAGAGGTTGGTACATTTTCTTCTTGTCATGGATACAGACTTATTTTATGCTTTTGCCCCATATTCGCACATACCTCTGAAGAAAACATGGTGGCACAAGTACCAATACACCAGCACACCACAGGCTTGGTGATAAGACCTTCTTTAATACCCCTGCAGATCTTGTACTCTTCTGTGCCTCCAATCTGCAGAAAGAGAGCTGAGCTGGTTCAAAACTGCATCATTGCAGAAAGCAACTCCAAGATTCACATGGAAACATTAATTCAATTCTTTTTCCTCTCCCATTTCATTGAACAACAACTGAAGTCTCAAAACTAAACCTCTTGATTGGATTGGACTGGTAGAGGAACCTGTGCTTCTCTGTAGAATACACTCAATTTCTGTTGACTAAAGCAGCATGAAATAAGAATTGGGCTACTCAAGAACAGCCTGAAGAGCTGCCCTTGATCTGTAGCTGTTGTTTAGCATCTTGGCAGCCAGGTCAGCTGCTCCCACAACAGAACACAGGGGGACTGCTCAGGTAAGAGAGAACTGGTCTCACTCACCTCTCCAAGTACTACAATCATTTTCACTCCTGGAGTATCCTGGTAACGCAAGACATGATCCATGAAAGTTGAACCAGGATATCTGTGCAGAACACAGGGGAAAATGGCAGAACTTGAATTTGTTTCATGAGCTTGTCTGAAAGAGCTAAAATTAACACCAACCTGCCCTTCCTCCTCCAAACCACTAAGTTCTTCTGTTGACTGACTTAACGAATCATGCCTTTGTTGAAGACACAGTCCTACCTGTCTCCTCCAATGGCCACCCCTTCATAGACGCCATCAGTGGTTCGGGAAATGATGTTGTTGAGCTCATTGGACATCCCTCCTGACCGTGAAACATAAGCCACGCTGCCAGGGCGGTACAGTTTGGATGCCAAGATATTATCCAGCATGCCTCCTGTGTTGCCTATTTTAAAGCAACCTGGTTTGATACCACCAACCTGCAAGAAAATGAGAGATGGAAAAAGCCCTTTGAGCGCTCCTCAAAGTGTTTAAACAAACCATGGAAGACATTAATGTGACTTTCAACTGAGAAACTAACATGCACTTGATGTGACTGAAGCCAAAATGGGTTGTAGGAGATACTTAATGCCTCAGAGCAAGATGATCTGAAGGTTACGACAGATAAAGGCGGCGAGAAAAAGGTCCCCAGTACTTACAGTTGCAGGCCCAATGATGGTGACTCCTTTTTTATCAGCTGTCTTGATCAGTTTACGTGTCAGGGCCTCTGGAATGCCCTCGGCAATGATGGCGATGGTGCGGATCTGCAGCAAGATAAAGAAACCCATTGGTGCCCCCAAGCATCACCAACCTAAGGGACTGCAGGACAGAGAAGACAAAGAGCTGCTTGCAGGGCAGGACCAGCTTCTGCCTCTTGTCTGGCCTCCAGGTGAGTGCACCCTCGACTGGAAAGGCCCAGTGCATGGATCGATCCAGTCTGCTGAGATCACACTATTCAGAGGGCTCTTTTCTCCCCCTTGCACAGCAGAGCAGCACTATGTCTTAACCATCCCAGAGTAATTAATCCTGACCATGAGGTGCCAAGTTCTGCTTACACAAATTGCAAGTCCAGCATTAGAATTTACTCTGTGACTCCACTGGAAATCCTCCTTGGAGCCTGTAAGGAGTTGGAATTGAGGTATTTATCTGCCAACTTGGAAGACCAAGACAATTTACTAATGCTGTAATGCTTTAGGAAACCCTGGTATCCTGCTGACAAGCTTCTTTCCTTGGGCTTCTAGACCCCTTGCTCACCTGTGGATAATTCATGGTTTCAACAGTGCTGTCATAAGCAGAGCGCAGAGATGCAAAGTTGATGAGAACATCGACCTCTGGGTGCTTCCTCATGGCATCTGACATGTTCTTGTACACTGGGATCAGGATTTCTTTGTGGCCCCAATAGAACTTCTGCCTGTGGTCACCACTGTGGAGGAGAAAGCAAAAAAGCCCTGACCTTAAGGCTACAGTGCATGCAGACAGAGAGGTTTACCAACCCCAGCTCTCAGACACCAAGACTGACTGCAAGACACTCACTAGCAAGTGAGGGCATATGGGAAGGGACCATACTAACAGCAGAAGGATCTTCAGAGTATAGAACAGAGCAGCATATGGAAGGAGACGGGCTAATGGGGACAGAGGCATCCAGCAAGATGAATAAGCTCTCCCACAGTGAGGTTACCAGAGCCTCAAGTCTACTCCAAGCTGGAAGACAGAATGAGGCACAGAAAGAGTAATGAATGAGATGCATGCAAAGCTGCATTACTGGGCTGGAACAAATACCAGGCTGGGGGAAGAGGAAACCAGTATCTGGGGTGAAGAACCAGGGCAGCAAATCAAAGGCCAGTAAGCTCTTCAGCTCCGCTACAGTGAGACTTTGCCCACCCTGCCCCACACATGCCAAAGGAAGCACCTAGAAAAGCTTCACTGTAGGTCTTGTCTTTTATAAGGTGGGTGCTCATTGAAGTCTGCTCTGTTCAGTCATTCAGGAGTGTAGATATTGGCTGTATTCCCACACTGGTACATTTGCAACAGAACATTCCAGGTTTCGCCAGCCTGGCTTCCTCCAAAAGGTCAGGCTGAACCAGCAATTACAGGTAGCCTTAAGCTTTTAATCCTTATTGCTTTTTCTTTGCTGAATAACCATAACCCCGCAAGGGGTTGCGCTCAGCTCCAGACGTGGCTGTGCCTGCACTCGGTTTTAGTACCCTGGGGTTGGCACTAGCTGAGAAGTTATTGCAGAGCTGCAATCATCATCAGAGCTGCTTCACTGTCAAGAGGCAGAATCCTCTGCGGGACAGCGGCTGATTAGACACGAGCTCTCCTGGGTGCCTGTAAACACCACAGCAATGAGACACCTCCTGTGTCTGCCTGGGCTCCCAGCAGAGTCCAGCCATTCCTTTCCTTCTCACTACCTGCTCTTTGACAGGGACCCCCCTGAGGAGGGGTACAGTCAGATTCCTGAGGTACAGCCACAAACCAGCCTGCGCACACAGTGCTCTGAGGCCTCCTCCCGACAGCAGTTTCAAACACCCAACAGCCTCTCTCACCCCACTGAGCTGTGAGGATAAGGCAAAAGAGGGTGAACAGCACAAGAGAACTCCATGCCTCTGAAAGATCCACATGTTTCCTGCCTGCTAAGGAACTTCTGCCACTGTAGGGAAGAGTATGAGCTACGGCTCCTAAGGAAAGCCATGCTCATCGTGCCTGCCTTGCTTGCTGAGTAAAGGAACAGAATCTGGACACCTTCTGAAGGAACAGGAAGTGGGACTTAATTTATGTAGCTGGCATTAAGCTGTTTCAACAGAGCAACCTGAGATCAATGGGTGAGGGAAATGGGAAGCAGTCTGCAAAGCCAACTTCATGGTGGGAGGGAGCAGGGCAGAAGGTGTTAAAGCAGAGATGCAGGCTAGGGCAGAGCTACACCAAAGAACCGCAGAGACTGGGAAAGGAGGAACCGAACAGAAGGATTTGAGGGAAGCAGAGAAACAATGGAGTGAACACAGGGTACTTACGTGAATGGATAAACCATGGCAGCGACTGAAGGCTCATCCCGGGAGCAAATATAATCAAAGTCCAGCATCCCCTGCACAGCCCGTGTCTGCATCCCCCAGATGATGGCTTTGGTGTGGCGGCTGAACAGAGTTGTAGCTTTCCCTGCTCAGAGAGAGGGGGAAAACCAAACACATTCAAAGCATCCATCTGTGCAAGACAAAGCTCCATCTTCACCAGGTGCCTGCTGAAAGATGGGGCTACTTCCCTCCCTCCTCCTGAACTGCAGATGCGGTAGCCACACTGTCTGAACTAAAGCTGTAGATGAAGCAGCATCCCTCTTCCCAGCATTCCAAACGCAATAGCCAGGTTCCAGGTTTCAAGAAATGGGCAAATGCTTAATTATGAGTTAAATAATCAGTGATCTATTCACTGGGGTATGGCCTACAGGAGGTTTGCCTTCTATGTTTGTCAGGGCACCACAGTAGGATGAGAGGAAATAGGGAGAAAAGCAGTGAATGGAGAGGACAGAGAAAGCAAAGGAGCTCTGAGGACTCTGCTTTTAGTTTCTGGGTTTTTTTGATGATCAGACACAAACCTGACAGCTCCAAGAGTTCATGAAGGGCCCAAAACGTGGCTCAGGGCACAGTCATAGGAAAGGCAGCGGCTCAGTTAGTGAGGATGGGCTGTTTGCTTATTTACACCCCTTGTCACAACAAAATGGCGAGTTCCTCCCTTTGACTCCAGGCAAGGTTCGTGTTAAAACCCTTAAGAACTCAGAGCTGATCCTGCTGCTGTAGCCAGCTCAGTCTACAGCTAATTTCTTCTTGGCTTTGAACCAAAGGTAAACAGCATTTAGGGATTAAACGGGATCCTGTTCCTTGGCCTTTAACAAGAGACCAGTCACTGCTTTCCACCCCTACGCACTGGAGGCACTGCCACAGGACTTGGTATTAGAAGACTGAAAGACTGCTGCGATGAGGTGGCAAGAGAATTCACAGGAACAGGGAAGCACAGGTCCAGAAAGACCATGCTCCTTGAGACCACACAAGGAATGAATGCGAGCATTTCCCTTCTACTGCCCCTCCTCGCAGGATAGGGGAGATAGCTTGAAATTCCACCTTGATCTCAATCCAGCAGTTAATTTCCATCCAGCACAGAGCTCAAGAGAGTGCTTCAAGTCCCCAGGACTTCAGTGGTTTGCTGAAGCAATAAGGCAACAAGAACATTTAGTGCTGTGCCCTTCAAGGCTCAGCAGCACAGCACCCGCGCTATTTTGCTCCCCTTTGAACCAAAACCCCAGTTACTAGGCCTGGTAAGTGATTCCTTCTCTTTGAAGGCAAAGAGAACAGAGCTTTTCCAATGTGCCTGGATTTGACTGGGGAGGGGGAGAAGGGAAGAAACAACAGTTTATTTCAACCTGTTCGTATCTTCTCCAGAAACAAGTCTGTGCACAAAGGGATCTGTTGAGGAAAGAGATGAAAAGCTCACATGGTGGTTACTGAATGTGCTGGGCAGGAGGGAAGGAGCAGACAACACTGCAAACTTCTGCAGAGAACAAACAGCAACAGAACCAGGAACTAAAGCCAGCTGCCAGTGAGGCCAGGCACACTGAGCCCATCACACGGGTCCTACCTGAACCATGTCTCCAAGCTGGGACTGAGTCTGTTAAAGAGAGAATCACTCATGCAGCCTCATGACAGAGCTGGCTGCTGCAGGGCTCCTGCAGGGGGGCCTGCAGCCCACCTCCTCCCTGCAGCACTCCAGCCTTTGGGATTTGCTTGTGTTAAAGCCAAGCAGACTGGAGCCCTCTCCACTGCCTCTTGGAATAACTGCGCATCCAATGTGCATTTTGCCATCTACAGAATCTCTGCTCATCCCAGCACAACCACAGCAGCTCTGGGAACTGGAGCTCCATGGGGCTCACATTTCCAGTGTCTGAGGCATCGCTCATGCCAAATTATGTGCCCAGTGATGAGGAGGAGCAGAAGTGTGTTTTGTGATGTGTTTCACCACAATTAGATCTGGATCTTGGTGGCATCTTGCCATACTGATGTAAACGGGACCAGTATCACCCCATGTTCAAACGAGGAGGACCAGGATGTTATCGCATTCTGTCCCTGCCCCATTCTGCTGTTGTTTTGTCTCCATACAACATGCTCTCACTCATTAAAGCTTCCAACAAATGCAAACAAAAAGCTGCCAAAGCTCTTGCACATCTCCATGTTAGAGAAGCTTCCTACAGACTTCAGTAAAAAACACTCCAAACAAGCCCAAAACCTAAAGAATAAGGACAAGCCCCCCAAGAAAACCACACAAGACAGCACACAGCAACCTCTGACCCTGAATGTGAGGGGTACCTCGCAACTGAACTGACTGCAGAGTGTTTATCCAGGAAGCTGCAGCATGTACCAAAAAAGACTTTGTTAATACCTCCACCATTCCAGCAGCATCCCATAGGAATACCCCCATGTATTTAAATAGGAAGCAGGCCTCAGTTCAGCAACCACAGCACAGACAGTTACATAAAGGGACATGGAGAAGTGGGAGTTCTCAAACTGTGCTGTTCCCTTCAAAGGAACACTCAGGATCAAGGCAACTCTGACTCACCTTGTGTATGAGCTAATGGCACAGCAAGTGACAAAGTTCTAAAGCACTTAACTAAATCAAGCATAAAGATAGACAGGTACCATAGCACCAGTCTAGTCCACATTCTGTCTCTGGGAGAGGAGAACTGCTCACAGTCATTTCCAATGCTGGACTTACCAAGAGGTGCTGCTGGTTTTGCCTTCTTAGCTGGAGCGATATCGTCTGGTCTGGACTCTGAGAAGGAAGCTGTTCTGCTTGTTGCTGGAGTCTGAAAGATTCAGAAGCCACATAAGGGACAAGGTGCCAGGTAAGACATGGAGCACACAGGAAATGGCCACTTTGGCTGTGCCTGTTTACAAAGCAAGCTAATTCTGAGCTAGGACCATTTCAGTGCAGTGAGGAAAACCTCCTCAATGACCAAACCCTCAGCAGATGCAACAGTCACACTGCTGCTTTTGAGGGGTCACATTTCCTGTATGAGGGAGGTGGACACTGAAAGGACCGCTCCTAATAAACCATGCAGGCAGAGGCACTTCAGCTCTCCTACAGCTTAGTACAAATACAGTGGTGGCCAAGATCCACCTCCAACCTGCTCAGCCAGAGGAAGCTGCCTTCAGAAGCATTCCTTTCACAGAGGAAGGGACTCACCGAGGGGCTGCCGCTGGCATTGAGGAGGAAGTTGGCAGTGTGGGCTGCAGCAGGAGGCTGGTTGGGGATCGGCCGATGGCCAAGGGCCATGCCCACAATTGCAGTCATGTGAGTCTCCGTGCCAAAGACATGGATGGGGATCCCAGTGGTCTTTCCTGTGTATGCATACAAGAACAATCAGTCTTGGGGGGCGGAGAGGGGGGATGGAAAGGAACAATAGGAGCTTCTGCCAAAATAAAGCATTTAACTGTGAAAAGGCTCAGCAAGAAGCAGATGGAAGAAGCAAAGATGCGAGAATGAAACTTCGGAAGTGGCTGATCCTTACCAACTTCTCCCATCACACGTAATCCTTCCTGGTAGTTCGGGCCTCCTCTTCGTACAAAGATCCTCACCTCATGCTCTTTCAGAGGACCCTGGTAATCCTTAATCGCTCTCACGATGCCCTAAGAGAAACGAATGGGAGGGGTGAATGTGGCAGCCAATGCTGACCCTGTTCCATCATCTCAAGACCTCCTGGAAGAGATGTGCCACCAGCCTCAGCACAGAGCTCAGGGGCGAGCACTGGGATCTGCTGATACTTCTCCGTAGTCACTCACTTTAAAGGTGGCTGCCACGTTGGTGAAGTTCGCAATGCTGCCGCCAATGATCAGGATTTTTCCTGAGGGAAGAAACACGCATCTACAAAACCAGTTGAGGAACATGGGGTGCTCTCTGTCCTGAACTGCTTCACGATCCTGCAGTGAAACACTACTGCAGTTTACACTGGCCAATAGCTCACAGTAAGTTGTGTTTAACACAGCCTGGAAGAGAAGAGCTTTGTGCCAAGCAAGAACTTTTCTGATAAGTCTTTTGAGCCGCATTTTGCTCTTTGCTACACTGAAAATTACAAGTCCGGCCTCTGAAACCCAGCACTATTCACTCGGAAGGCAGCCCTACATTAAAAGCTCTGCCAGGGAGGTCCAAGCCCAGGAACAGCCCAGATTTGATCAGATTTTCCCAGCTTCGGAATTGCAGCAGCTCCCTTACCTTCAGGGTGCTTCTCTCGAGTCATGAGGGAGAGAATAGTCTTTGCATAGTCATAGGTCTGCTGCTCACTGGGGGCTCCGGAGTATTCCCCATAGTTGGCCAGTTCATTCACACCCCCCAGGTCACAAATGGTGTCACTGTGACAAAAGTTATTTACAGAGATTAATTATAATTAGAGGCACTATAAAGAGCTTAAGAAAGCATTGCACATTCCTGGGAAAGTGGGATCATGCTGTCTGCTGAAGACTAAGCCGCCCTTGGTGCCAGTCATGATTAATCTCGTTACTTCCTAGATACAACAGGAATTCAGTGACTACCACAGCAATGACAGCACCATAAACACCTTCCATCTTTCCAAGACGAGAAGAAACTGTATCTCAGCCTCCCAGAATTAAATTCCCTAAGGGACACATGTTGGTAAGAAATGTGCACAGCATCTTCATTCCAAAGAAGTCCCAAGCAGTGATGGCATGGGAAGGATGACTTTAGCAGAGGCTCCCTTCCAGAGGCTGCATCAAGTTTCTTTCAGCAGTGTAAATCCCCCCTCCGGCCTCTGGAAACCTCATTTTGTTACCTGTAAACCACTGAGGCACCACCACCAGCCACCATGGTCCAGATCCTGCCTTTGGGGTTGAGAATAGTGAGTTTCAAGCTGGCTCCACTCTTCGCATCCAGGTCAGCAATGTAGGCTTCCTGCAAGCAGAGCAGCACAGCTTAAACTCCCTTCCCTGCATCCTCCTTTCACATATCAGAGGGTTTCCAGTACCAGGCCCATTAGGACATGCAGAGCCCCCACATCTCCTGTCAGCTACAGCTGAGGGGAGAGCAGAACCACAAACACCACTGTTGTAACGGACAGAGAGCCAGGGCCATCTCTTGGGGGCCAGGACTGGTTTGTGTCTGGTGCTCTCCCAGACAGAACACTGAATTAGACTGGATGTAGAGAGCTTGCATCGTTCTCTGTGACAAATTCAAAGAGGATCAACCTGAGCAGAGACTCCCAGGTTTCACAATTCTACATCACAGTCATAAAATCAAATCCCTCTGAATTGCCAAGGATTGTTCTGACCTTGTCTGCAGACTGAGGCCAGAGGAAGGTTAAACCTCAACACACCCATGGCTACACCCTGGCTGTGCTGCAGCCAAGAATGGCATCACTGAGTGCACCGCAATCTGGCTCAAGAGTGTCCCTGTATCACAGTGGGTTTGCCTCTTGAGAAGCACTTCATTGGGAGTTCATTACAGCCCTCAGCAGAGACACTGCCATAACAACCTTCACAGTGATTTGCAGAGGGATGATTCAGAGACAAACACTGAACTAATCCTTTTAAGAGCAAATTGAGTTAAGAGCTGGCATCCAGCAAGCTACACGAAGAGAAAGAGCTAAATGGATTTCCTGGCCATGTTACAAAAACCTTCCCCAAGTGAAGCATAATTATAATTATTAAAATTAAAAAGTCAGGACAGAAATCCTTTTGGAGGCAGCAGAAGTCACTGGGGATGAGTAACAGAGCAGTTAAGGAGAAAGCTCCACTTCCAGCAGTTGTGGTAGCCCACAGTAAAGGGGTTTGGGCCAGAGTGGGTTGGTACTTGCCTCAGGATAAGCTTCCCTGCCAAAGGGAGGGGGGAACTCCACATCCCCCCATTTCACTTTGCAGATGTAGTCAGCAGTTGCATCGATCTTTGCAGCCAAGTCCAGGATGTAGACACCATCACCCGTCACTACTGTTTGAGAACACACACCAATGTGGGCTTGGTTTGTACAGAGAGATCTTCCCCTAAAACCCAACACCCTACAGAAAGCACTACAAAAGGCAAGTGGCCTCTGTTCCCCTTCTTACAGCACTCAGTTTGCTGTATGCACCAGACCCAGCAAGCTCCCTTCAGCATTAAGCAGTGCCTGTGGTCATAGACCAGGCCCTGGTTCAGGTTCTGTTTTGTTCTGATCCAACACAGCAATTTTTGTGTACTTCAGCTCAGATTTAAAACCCCTTTCAATGGAACTTTTCATTTCCACCAGGAATTTAGATAACAGAGAACACCTATAAGCAGTGCTTGGTTTGATTTACTCAGCTTCAGACACATCCCAACCACTTTTGTACTTCTTTTGCATATGCCACTTGGAACTGCTGTTAACTACGCAAAGATAAAGTACACATTTCAGTGTTTTAGAACAGAAAGTCCTACTCCCCAGAACGCCTGTTACCTAATGGATTGATCTCGAGGTATGTGAAATATAGATCTTCATAAAGGTTGAACAGGCCACAGATGAAGCTAGCCAAGATGCTGTAAAAAAAATGTAACACAAGCTCATTAAAGCAGCCAAACACAAAGCACAGCCTGCTCTGCCTCACTTATGAGTGGCAATCCGCAAATCTACTCCCTATCAATCTCTTCCGTTCTCATTCATCTTGTCTGGAAGAAGCCCAGGTGATGACTCAAGGAGAGAAGGACCTCAATGACTCATCTTAATCACACTCCACCAAACTCTGCTGAGAGCACAGTGCTCAACTGCCAGAGCAGCTCAGTCCAGACAGAAATGCATCACTGTCTCACTGGCACATCCACGTCTTGGTCAGACCTAAGCTTCTATAGCTGGGAACAGGACAAGGCAGCAGTCAGCTACATTGGTGACGGGCTTCTTGAGCCTCTCAGAGCTGAACAATGCCATCGGTTACTATGTTGTGTTTGGAAAAATCATGACTTATATTAAGATAATAGGTAAGGGCTAAAGCATCTCATTAAAGGAGATGCAGAAGACTTTGACATCTACAGATAAGCTTGCAATAAGCAGACGAATAGCAAGAGAATTCCTTCTCAAACTAGGCCAGAGCAAGAGAGGGTACATTTCAGAATTAGCAATCAGAACCACATCTTATCACCATTTCTACTAAATAAAAACCTCTTCTACGCTGGAAGGATCAGGATTCAACACAAGCCTCCAGCACTGCAGAGGTCAAGCACTGAGAAGTGCTCCTGCCAAGTGAAGGCTCAAAGCACTGTGAACACTCGTTTTGAGTTTTATAAGCAGCTCAGATGAGGTCAAAGAACCTGGATTTAGGATGCACAGCACGTACTTGAGACCAGCAGGAAGGGCAGAAGAACAAGCTTTAGGGTGAAGCAGAACAAAGGGATGTTGCACTGAAATAAAGGAGAGGAGCTTCTAGCTGGCCATGCCCAGGACTGGGCATCTGGTACTTACTCCTTTTTATTGGCAGGTGCATGCTGCAGGAGATATTTCTTGACATCTGATTCATTGAGCTTTTCATCCACTGCCACAAGCAACTTCTGAGCTTTGGCATCAACATCTCCCACATCCACACCTCCTTCATGGTGGAAGAGCACATAGTCTCCTTCACGGGCAGCATATATGCACACATAGAACTCTTCCTCCTGCATCATGGACCCAGCACAAGCATTTAGCAAGTCCCATCCAGAGAAGACCTCAAAGCAGAGGCTCTTGTGTCAGTGCTAGGGAAGGGGCAGCTGGGCATAGCACTAAAGCAGCCCAGGCACCCCCCAGGCTCATCCCTAGGGAGAGCAGCAGGGCCCAGAGCTCTTCGTCCTGGTGGGATGTGCCAGGGACAACATGTTCCATTCCTGGAGACAACTGCTCCTGGCTGACACATCCCAAGTGCAGCCCAGGGGCTGCTCCTGCACAGAAGCAACACCCTCCTGCAAGCTCTGGTGCAGCAGGAGTGTTTCACCAGCACTGACTGGGGATCTGTCACATCAACAGATTGCTATCCACACTCTGGAGTACCAGATTCAAGGCACTGCCTTGACCAGCCAACTTGGTTCCTCACAGGTATCTGTAACCTCCTCCCAGCCAACATGATTGTGTGCTGTGACCGCACACAGACACCATCAGCTCACAGCACGCTCCCAAGCTCCTGCTTTCTCTGCTGTATCGTCCATCTAAGCTGCATCAAAGAGATTCCCAAGCACTTTTTAATGCTTTATTTGGTGCACTGACCTGTTTGTGAGGCACGAAGGGTTCAATCAGGAAATTCTTGAGGATTCCCTTAGCGTTAGCAATCTGCAGGCAGAAAACAAGACAGACACCAGTAAATCCTTGTCCAGTTTCCATAGTTATGGCAGCATAAGGCAAGCTTTGAGAATTAACCAACACTGCTCTGAAATCACCTCCTCCCAAACACTCTCCACTGGGTTTCGCAGGGAACTGGACTACTGGAATGACACTGGAATGGCTGCTCTTCATCTCCTGTCCCAGAGACAGCACTGTGATAGAGCACTGCCCAGTGCAGCATCAGCTGCAATGGCTGGAGCTGCTGCTTGGAGTTTTGGAAGAATCCAAAGCAAGGGAACTCCTGAGCTCCACAGGGAGCAGCAGGAGCAGTGGTGTCAGTGAGCACGGAAGAGTAAGAGAACTCTTTAAGCCCCTTCCTGCAGCTGAAGCCCAGCAGCTGGGATGCCAGGCGTTTCTTCATCATCACCATTGCAGTGTCACTCCCAGGAGAAGAAATATTCCAAGGCAGCACTGAATTACCGTGAGCACTTGAAGTAACACTCAGTCATCAGCCAGAACACACTGACTGGCTGCAGTAAGAGGACAGTTTCATGATAGATTTGACACTTGCCTTGTTAAATCTGCCTTGGGATTCAAATCAGGCAGCTCTGCCAGCTACACGCCGCATCTGAGCTATCAGCTGCTGACTCCCAAGTGGAAGGGACTTTCCAAATGGTACCAGTCCCACCACATAGGCCCTGCACTGGGGATGGGAACAGGGATCATTGAGCTGTGCTCCCTATTGAGGCCTGCCATTTACCAGCAGGGAGTTCACACGTGGGACAGTTTCTTGCTTGCTTTGCCATCAGCATAACATGCTTTTTAAACCACCATAAGCAAGAGAACAGCTGTGCACCAGCTCCTATCTCACAAGTAGGCAGAGAAGACAAAACAGAGTCCTATGGCTTTGGGGCTGAGGTGGTACTCACCGTGGTTTCTTGGCCCAGGCGCTGTTTGAGCCAAACCTTCACCTGATCCAGAGTGAGGTTAATCCCAACCAGTCCCAGCTTCCCACGTCTCTTGATGAGCTGATCTGGCTTCACCACCAAACGCTACAACAACATTGTGCAAGAGAGATTAAACCAATGCAGCACTGGAAAGGGCCTCTGCAGAGAGTGAAACTTCCTGGAATTCTGTACAGCAAACAACCCTGAAGAATGCCTTTTATCCCCTGGCAAATCCCGCTCCTGGCTGCCTGCAAGGCCTTTCAGGAGCACTGCTGAGATCTTCCTGCAATCCACTCATGCACTAGAGCATGGCACATTGAATTGCTTAGCATAGGGCTGCTATCAGTCAGACAAGGACTGTGAAACATCCGTGTCCCCCAGCCAATGACTTAATGTAATTAACCACTGGTAAGAAGCCAGCTTGGACAACTAATAAGGAAAGCTTTGGGTATGTTTTCTCTACAGGAAGTGCACTGCTATGAAACACAAATAGATAGAAAAGACCTTACATAGAAAAAGCAAAACATGAAGTTTTCCATGACATTTTGCTTGGACACAGGAAAGCTGAGCAGAACCTTAGCTGAACAGGAAAGCTAGTGGAGAAAGCACCCTGATTTCAGAAAGTAAGGCTTTGGGAACAGGGACTGGCATCCCAAGGGCCTCTGACTCTGTCTGAATTAGCCTCCTTTGCCCTGTTATTAGCAGCATTTTGTTGACAGCTCCCTCTGCTCATGTATTTCACAGGCCTTAAAGGAACGTGACAATGAGGCCCCCAGAAGGTGACAGACCCGCCTTGGAGCAGGGCTTGTTTCTTCATCAGTGTTGCAAATGAACGTGTCAGAGCAGCAGCAGCAGCGACCGGTCCTTCCGGAAAGATCCGGAGCTCAGGACCTGCCACAGCACGACCAGAGCAGCTCGGGGAGGGGGCAGAGGTGCCACTGCTGCAGAGCACATCCCATCCTCACCTCGCTCAGAAGCCAGGGGTGGTCCTGGGTGAGCCGGGCCCAGTCCGTGGCTGGGGTGACCCGGGCATACTTGAAGCGGTTCTGGATGGCAGAGGATGTGCAGATGTACTTGTATAGGAACTCCTTCCCCGTCTGCTCAGAGATGGCTTTGGCTGACATGGCTACCTAGTCTGAATAGGGGGAATAAAACACAGCAATCAGGAACAGAGTCCAGGGAAAACTCCCAGTCACGTAGCTCAATGCAAAACCAAAGCAAATACAGAGCTGGGGCTGTGTCTGCCCACCATAAACGAGGCTGTAAAACTCACCTGCTAAGCAAGAGCTACTCCTGTTGCTTACAGCTTTCACTCTATCCCATTGCTCTGAGCTCTGGTTTGGTCCAGCCTTGCCCAGCTCCGAGCATCCCGAGTAAGAACTAACTCATCGCAACCCACAGAGCACCCGGGGTTGCTGCTGTGGGGTGCAGGTAACACACCTATAGCGTCTGGATCAGTACCAGGGAGTGACATGGCAGCAGGAGAGGAAAACCCTCCTCCTCTCACTTGCTTTCCTATGGCATGCCACATTTCCAGTCTGAGCTTGACTGCAGGCAACTCAGCAACCCCCTAAGTCTTCTTCTGCAGGGAAAAGAAACTGGGCCCAGTATTAGCAAAACCAGAGCAGTGGTTTGTCCATTTCAGAATCCACCTTTCTTGGAAGCAGGCTCACACCCTACAGAGCAAGATGCTCCAGACCCTTTCCTGGAGATGGCTTTTTCCTCTCTTAGAGTTTTCTGCACTGACTTCAATGAGTTCTGATCTCAAGGCTGTAACTTTCCGATGGGCAGCAAGTCACGGGTGCCCAAGGTGCATTTATTTTTAGGAGCAGCAACCATTTATGTAAAGGAACCCTTCATCCCAATGAACCTGTCTGCATGCGTCAAGCATCAGAACCCCGTCAGCCAGAGGTCAACAGGCGGTTTGGGCTGTCGTGAGGGCTCAGGCTGCTGACAGAGGAGCTCAAGCAGTGCTCCTGCTGCATTCTGAGTGCCTGGAGGTCAAGTCACTGCTGCCCAAGCCCAGCACAGACATCAAACACACTTGGGATGGTTTCTGAGAGAGCTGCAAAGCAGAAAGGCACCAACACAGCAAGGAACAGCTCTGTTTGCACTCGAATATGTGCAGTGAGGTCTCTGAATGGCTCAGTAACACTGATTATAACTGCCCACCCCAGCACAAAACGGATCCCAAACTGACACCCACAGCGGGAAGCGGTTTAAAAACCCCTCAGTTATTTCTTGTGCTACCTTCTGGGTAATAACCATTAGCAATCAACTGGGTTATTCATCCTATAAGGAAGCATGGAACATGCCAGGCAATAACCAGCTACCATTAAAAAAAGACCTTTTATTCCCCCTAAAGAAAGAGGTTTGGTAGGTCCCAATCCCACCCCAGAGACGCACAACAGTTACTGAGCAGAACGGCGCAGGAGGAGGCTGGCTGCTTTCTCTGGGGGCCTCCAGAAAGGCAGAGGTTGGGTTAAGCAAGTGCTGTTATTGAAAGCTGCTCACCAAGCTTAGGAACCAGCAGTCAAGTTGGGGCTAACGTCTTTCCAAAAGCAATTCCAGGGGTAAAACAGAAAAGGAGAAGCACAGAAAGGGCAAAGGATGTTAAACCCCAGTGTTCCTGCTTCCAGGAAGGCGTTGCTACGTGAAACTCCAACACAACTGCGGCGCAGCTTCCAATTTAATCCGTTTCTGAACAACATTAGCAACCTTTCTGAGGCACCCCATTTTTCTTCATAGCATCAAAACCGCATCCCTGCCACCACAAACACTTGCATCTAATATTTAGTCACTAAACATAACCTCACTTTGCTTTTATCACCTTGGTGCCCAAGTCCCATAGGCTAAGGAGAGGGCTACAACAACCTAAAGGAGACCAAGCATGTGTTGAGTGCCTGGCCCTGCAAAGGCAGCCTAGTTTGTGTTGGAAGGGACCTTAAAGCTCCTACAGCTCCAACCCTTGTCACAGGCAGGGACACCTTCCACTAGAGCAGCTTGCTCCAAGCCCCTGTGTCCAACCTGGCCTTGAACACTGCCAGGGATGGGGCAGCCACAGCTTCTCTGGGTACCCTCACAGGGAAGAACTTCCCGCCTCTCTCCCTTCTTTCTTTTACCCCCTTTACCACCACGGCCATGGTGCTGTGTTAGCTCCACTGGCTCTCGAAGACCCATTCCTAAAGATACATGTCCAGAGATGCCAGGAGAATAGAGCTGTCTCCAAAAACCACTGAGTTATGTCAAGTCCCGGGGCTACGAGCAGTCACTCCACAATAACTCCAGCAGCAATCCAGAGCTGCCATTGCAAGCTCCTCATTACAAAAGATGGAGGGTAAGACAAGTACTTATCTCACAGCAAGGATTTACACACAGCTATGGGGGATCTACAGGCAGCGAAGGGGAAACACAGGGTACCAGTGGATTAATCTCCAATGTTCAGGAGCTGAGCGGCTGAGGGATGCTGCAATTCTGGCTGTGAGTTAAGCAGGGCCATCAATGCTGGAGAAACACTGATCTCTTCTTGGTGTTAAACCACCACAGCTCTCAAAGACAGGAGGGGGTGCAAAGCACGCCCCAGGCTCAAGGGGAAGCCACCCACAGCAGGTAAGTGGTGCTGACACAGAGGGACCTGTGCGTCGCATGGGTGGCAGACACAGCTTCCTGTGCTTAGGGAACAACTGGGCATTTGCTCCATAGAGTCCTGTTGATGACTGCAGTTCTCTGCCCATCTTTGCCCTGTGAAGGCCATGAAACCGGATGAGCACCACTTGCGTTGTACTCTGGATTAAAACTCAAAGATCAGCTGAGTTGCTTTGGCTGCTGCACCTTTATTGGCAGGGAAGCTGCAGGTTGAGCTGCCAGAAATCAACTTGTGTTTGCTGCACCAGGCTAAGGAGCATCTCAAGTGGGTTTGCAGAACTGGTTTGCATGGATCCTCTGCTAATTGTGGATCAGCTTTGGGGCACCATTCCAAAACAGCTTTTTCCTTAATTATGAGGCACTGCCTGTGCATAAAATAGTCTTTTTGACAAGGTTTATGCCGGGCTCTGACCAAAGCCTACTGCTTTATTCAATGGTCAGTCAGGCACAGAAGACTTCCCAAAGCGGCACAAGTGCCTGGGTGCTGGGCAGAGCTGTAAGAAAGCAAACACAGAACAGAAAACCCAACCAGCCCTACCTGCAGGCATGCACAGACACATCCCCTGCCCACAGACACCACTGCTGCCTTGCCTTCACAGCTGGGCACACACGTCCCACAGTAAATCACCTGTACTGTAGCGCTGAGCCCTTTCCATCCTGATTTCTGCTTTAAAGCAGAGCTACTTCTGAGAGCAAATCCTGCTCCCAGGTTACCTGCAGCTATTTGTGTTGCCTGTCAGGAAGCTGGAATACCCTTGGCTTTCAAAGCCCTCCAAATCCATCAGCTGCCGACTCTACAACATGTTAAAAGCCAGTCCCAGAGGAAACGTGTCACATTTCACTGCAGCAGAATCGGACGGAGAAAGGAGAACGGCACGCATATTCCTTAACCTGACAAAGAGCCCAAGTGAGTGCTTTTCATTTCTCCAGGGTGACACAGAGCCCCTGCACAACATTGCAGCTCTTCAGTCCACACTCAGATTGAAACAACAGAGCTGATGCTGTGCCAATGCCCAAGCTGGAATTGGCTGCAAGTGCAGGGAACCGGACGTAGGACACTGCTCAGGTCTTACTAAAAACAGCCCTGCAAAATGAAGACATCAGTGGGAACAAGAGTGACGTATGTGGGATTGCTCAAAGCCGAGGGCCACAGGGGCGCTCCCCACAGCACCGCTGCCAAGCTGCTGCTCGCAGGAGCTTTGCTGGCCTTGGCCACCACCTTCTGCTGCTCCCCTCATTTCTGTCCCGGTTTCATCACCTTGTTTGTTGCAATAGCACTACTGGGGTAAAGAGAGAGAACCCAGAAGATGATTACACTAAATAACAAGATCCTTGGGTCGGCAACAGCAGGAGGAGTGAGGCTGTTCCACCCGTGTCTGCCCATGGTGCACCAGAACAGCTCCTGAGCATTAGGGAGTCATTAATCAGACTCCGCTCAGTTTTTCCACTGCTCCAACCCTGCTTTTCCCAGGGAATAAACAGCACAAAACAATTGCTTTGGTCTGCTGAGCTGTGGAGCTAAAAGATCAGCAGGAAAACATAAAACCCCATCTGGCACCAGCAATCCCCAGCTACGTGCTGGTTTGGGTCCCTCACCCACCAGGGAGACAGGAGCAGAGCAGCACCAGCATCTCTGCAGCTTCCCAGGGATGAGGGTGCTCATGTGTCCCAAGTAATCTGATGTTCAGTCATGCCCAGCACCTGCAATGCCAACCAGCGCTGCTGAGAGCAACGGGTGCACCTCTGAAGGAAAACAGAGGGATGCACAGGAAAACCAAATGCCTTTCTCTGTACCAAATACAAGCTCCAGGGTGATGTTCTCTTCCACTGCTGCTCTCCAGCCTTTAAAGCATCTTCCACAGTATGTGCCATGAACTTGTCAGTTAAATGCAACTCTTGGGCAGAGGGAAATGTGCTTCAGACACAAGAAGAGAAGAACAAGAGCTCTCCTGAACGGGCATCATGCACCCAGTGTCAGTTTAACAAGTGATCACTGACCTCCATGAATGGTTTGTGCTCATTTGCTGAGGCTCTAAACCAAACAGCTTCCCTGCAACAGAGAGATTATCACCCATACCCACGGATTCAAAAAGCATTTCAGCCTTCACTAACAAGCAAGAGGAATGGACTGGATCACATCTGAGGGCTCAGAATCCCTGTCAAACATGCAAAACTAAAACTATGCTTGAGGAAAGCACCTTGAGTGTATTAGCAAACAAAAGACAGCTCAACGGTGGCAAGCTAGACAAGGATTAGAGCTGGATGCTGTGCTTGCTGTGACACAACTGACACACGTGCCCCAAGACTCTAGTGATGAGCTGAAGGGAAAACCCAGAGGCAGCACCCCTGACACCGGAACCAGGTAAAGCCTCCTCGGCTCCCAGAGATCAGGCGATGTGGCACCACTTACACAGCGCCGCCTGCCCTGCAAGGGGACACCAGACAGACATAGCTTTGGATTATGCTTCTTTAAACCCTTTCAGGCCTTGGTGTGAGCATCACTGCTTTGTGCTCACACTCAGCTCCAGCTCAGTACCAACCCCAGCCACACACAAGTGATGCTTTTGCTGGGAGAAAAGGACTCCCTCTCCAGTAAAGACTGCATGCCCTCTCTCCCAGGAGCTATGTCAACAACCCCACACTGCACAGCAACCGCCCCTCATATCCCAGGTCATTTATTAACCAGCTCCAGATCAGCCAGTATGGTCAGCCCGCAGCAGCGTGAAAGTTACATCAGTTTCCACCTGGCAAACACACACGGTTTTGTCAGAGGGCTCTGGAGAAGGGGCCCAGCAAACAACACGGGTCAAGATACCTGGGTGCTGGGCGTTAGGAAATGCCTGGCACCGCTGCGGCGTGATGCAAGGGGTTGAGCTGAGGCAGCGGGTGCTGAGCACCCGGCGCTGGAGGAGGCTTCCCGCAGACACAGGGCCTCCGAGAGCAGAACAGCAGCTGTGGAAGGAGCAGACTGTGAGCAGGGGTGAGTCTGGCTAAAAGAGAGCAGCCAATGGGCTCCAAACACCTGTGTAAGCACTCAGCACCAGGCACAGGGAATCCTGCCTTTGGAGCCCACCTTACTCTGCAGCTTTAGGGAAGGGCCTTGATGAGTTTCTTCCTTAAATCCCTGCTCTGTGCTGTGGCTGGGCAGGATTCCCAGCCAGGCTCCCCTTAGCATCAGGTCCCACCTCAGGCAGAGCTGGCAGTGGCAGAGCAGCGGTGCTGCCGGAGCACAGCTCCATGCATACAAACGAAGCCCTGAATGTGGAAACCTGCGCAGGGCTGGAGTAACAGCATCAGACAACAGAACTGATACACTGAGCTGCAAACCCAGCTGAGGAAACGAACCAAACAGAGTTATCTACCAAACATATTCAGGATGCACTCAGGCTTCCAGCCTGCAGACAAGAAACAGAGAGAGAAGCCTGTAGGAAAGGAAGGGGACTCCAAAGCAGCAGCAGACAGCAGGCAGCGAACAAGGGAACGGAGAAGCAGCATCGAGCAGCTCCGGGGAACCAGAGGGACACGGCTTCACTCCGCACCGGTCCGGACCCGGCACCGGGGCTACCGCCAACGGAGGGGGCATCGGGGAAGAGGCCTCGCTGGGCGGAGGGAACCGACGCGCACAGCACAGGCCCGGCTCCTCCGCACGAGTGCCCCGTAAGGACCCGCGCTGCGCCCGCCGCAAACAGACCGGGACCTCACCGGGCGCCGCCTCCTCCCCTCCCGCTGATGAGGAAATCGCGGCTGAAGGGCGGCGGCCTCCAGCGGAGGCGAGCGCGCAGCGCGGAGCTCCGGCCGCGGCCCGCACCGGGACGCACCGCGAACCCTCCCGCTCAGCGGCACCACGGCGCGTCCGCGGGCTGCGGCCCAGCTGCCGGGACTCAACCACCGCGCGGAGAGCGCCACCGGCCCCGCTGCCCCGGCCCGCGGCGAGGGGCGCGCAGGCCCCGCACCAGGCGGGACACGGCCCCAGCACTCACCGGACCCCGCTCGGCAGCGCCGTACCCGCGCCGCCGCCGCCGCCGCCTTTTGTTCGCTGCGGCGCAGGCGGAGCCTCCCCGGCCCATCGGCCTACGGGCGCCGCCGCCTCCCATTGGCTGCCGCCGCCGTCACATGTGCCTTGCCTGAGAGGCGGCCCAGCGCCCATTGGCTGCCGCGGGTGGGGCGCTGCCGCGCGGCCTTATGGGAACCGTAGTTCCGCCCCCTTCACACCCCCCCCCGGGCCGTGAACCTGCGGTGGGGGGGGGAGGGAGCGGGACACCGGCGATGACGTCACGCGGGAGCACGGGGCGCGTGCCCGCGCCTGCCACCACCCCCCCTCCTCCCCCGGGCCCGGGCCCTGCAGCGGGGACGCGCCCGGTGCTCCCGCTCCTGCCCGGCCCCGGCGGAGCAGCGTCCCACGGGTGTGGGGTAACCGCGGGGGCAGGCGCAGCCCGGGCCGGGCCCGCGGTACCGATTGAGCCGCAGCGGTGACCGCCCCAGCGCGGGAGCGGAGGATCCGCGGTGCGCGATCAGAGCAGCGCAGGCACGGAATGGGGACGGGGCAGGGGCACTGCGGAGAGGAGCAGAGGCGCTCCCGAGGCCTCGAGCAGGACGTGGCCATCCGGGCTCCGGGCTGCCCCGTTCTCCACCGGGCCTCCAACAGCAGACATCACACCTCTGCCTGCCAGAACCGATCATCCCGCGGGCATCTTCATCCCCACCGTCACAACCTCTGACTAAAGCGGCATCAGCAGCGCCAAGGGGAGGCACCAGGGCGGCCTCTGACGAGAGCAGGGGGGGCTCTTGCTCCAGAGTGTCACCAGGCTGGAGCACAGGCCTGGGGCAGCCACCACGCAGGACACAGACGCGATGCCCATCTCAGGGAGAGCGTCTCACGCTTGGCGGTACCACAGGGGAAAGACTCCATGGAAAACAGTTACTGCAAGCTTAAACTCTGCCCAGCTCCCTGGTGATGGGTGCATCACGCTGGCCTCTCACCCTGGGGCCACTCCAGCCCCATTCCTGGAGCCACAGAGTGAGGATGGGCTGTGTCATTCCTGAGCTGTGTCCAAACCCAACATCGGTGCTGATTTTCCCTGCGGTGACGTTAAATCTGACGGGGTTGGAGCAGGACAGACACGCCACGCCACGCTGAGTCACTCGGCAGGGACAAACTGCTTCAAACACTTATCTCAGCTGGGTCTTAGCCAAGGCCAGAATGAAGTCACCGATAGGAGAGAACCAGTGGCATCTCCCATTCATCCCTCCCGTTTATCCCGGATGGGATGCTGCCGGGATGAAGCAGTACCAGCGCTACCTGCAAACCCCCAAATGCACCCAATTTCCCTATAGGAAACCGGTTTTACCGAGCGCCCGCTCCCACCTCCGGCGCGGAGCTTTGGAAACCCGGGCGCAGGGACAATCCCGCAGCGGACCCCGGCTCCTCCGCGCCGAGGCGGGCTGGGCCAGGAGCCACCGCGAGCACCCGGTGCGCGGCCCCGGCTGCCTCCGCCCGGAGCCTGCCCGCGCTGCCACCGGCGGCGCCTTCCGGTAGGAACCAACCGGGAGCTCCGCGCGGGAACTGCTGCCGGGGCGCGGGAAAACTCCCGGGGCGCGCCACGGCGACGTCACGGCCTGGGCGGGGCTTAGCGCCGCGGCGGAAGTCGAGCGGTTGCCGGGCAGCGGTTGCCGGGCAGCGGTTGCCAAGCGACGGCGGCGGCAGAGGCCTGGCCATGGAGGCGGAGGCGCCGCCGGTCGGAACCTTCCCCGGCTTCATGACCGAGGGCTCGCTGCTGTGCCGGCGCGGGGAGTACGGCAAAGCCCTGCTCTGCTTCAACAACGTGAGCGCGGGGGCCGGGCCGCGGCTTGAACCTGCCCGAGGGCAGACTGAGATGAGCGCTGAGGCAGAAGCTCTGCCCTGGGAGGGTGCTGAGGGTGCCCGGAGAAGCTGTGGCTGCCCCATCCCTGGCAGTGTTCAAGGCCAGGTTGGACACAGGGGCTTGGAGCAAGCTGCTCTAGTGGAAGGGGTCCCTGCCCATTGTGTTGGAGCTGGAGGAGATTAAGGTCCCTTCCAACCCAACCCAGGCTGGGATTCCATGAAGGGAAGCGTCCTCAAGAGCATCTGGAGGTGAGGGCATGAAGGGAGGTGGCAGACGAGCGGCAGTGGGGTTGCAGCACCCATGGGCAGATGCAGCAGCAGCAGCAGAATGGGATGTGCGAGCATCAAGGGAATGTGTGGCTTTATCCTTATCCGTCATCAAGGTCCGTGCTGGGATGGAGCAGGCTGCATCCTGCGCTCATTCAGCCGTGCACTGATGCTGGATCCCTGGTGTGTTCCAGGCGCTGAAGCTGCGAGAAGGTGACAGGGACTGCCTGGCTGCGCGCTCCAAGTGCTACCTGCGCCTGGGGGACACGGACAAGTCCCTGAAAGATGCTGAAGCCTCTCTCCAAAATGACAAAACCTTCTCCAAGGTAATGAGTGGGAAGCGGGAAGAGGCAGGGATGGGCAGGAATGGGTCACTAACACAGCCCTGCCGGGCTTACTCCTTCCAGAGAAGTGGAGGTGCTTGGGTACAACAGAGTTCCGGGGTTGGATTTGAGTGGGGCAGGTTGGGATAGTGCAGGGCGGGTCAATGGGAAGTGAACTGGGATCTCTGGAAGCTCTTTCCATCCCCTTTTCTTCACTCGTGTCTTGTTTCCCAATGTCACTGTAGGGACTGTATCAAAAAGCTGAGGCGCTGTACACTATGGGTGACTTCGAGTTCGCGTTGGTGTTTTACCATCGCGGCTACAGGCTGCGGCCAGAGCTGCACAAGTTCCAGCTGGGGATCGAGAAGTCCCAGGAAGCCATCATCAACTGCATCGGAGGTGAGTGCTGCGGCCAGGCTGGCTGGGGGCAGTGGGGACACATCAGCTCTGCGAGCCTCCCATGGACCCTGCAACAAGAACCTCTTTGCCTTCATGTGCCCAGTGGTCACTGAGATGGAACCAGGAAGCAGCAAGAAGTGCACAGCTCAGGTCCTTTTTAATTCTAATTATATGCCTGTCCATTTATATCATATATAATACATATGAATATAGATATAATGTATATTATATACCTGTTCTAATAACTCCAGTTATGGAAGTAAATGATGACACTGATTTAAATGTCCAAAGTCACCATGAAAACCCAGGTAATACAGAACAAAGCAGCTCAGCTACTTGAGGTGCTGCTGATTACAGATCCCACTGGGAGATCTTTATCCCAGTATTCCAAGTTTGTAATGGAATTTGCTGTGCTACCTGAGACTGCCCTTCCTGACATCCTGACTTCCCTCCAGCTCACATTGCGTAAGTCCAGTGAAACTGTTGAGTATTGCAGTGGAGCAACTGCTTTCATAATCTCTGGCTTGGCTCCTACATTGGAATCCTGCAGGCGGCAGGAAAGGCCAAGGACCAGGTGACGTTCAAACCAGACCTGTCCCTTTTCCCTTAGTTTTCCTCCTGGCACTGCTCTCACGCACTGATGAGCATGGGCAGAGCGTGCTCCTGCTCTCAGGCACACAGGGAAATGAATGGATTAAAGCCCTTGATGGAGAGGGAAAGGAGACGCTGGCATTTGATCCGGCTGTTTAAATAGTTGGGAAATGTGCACACATTAACAGGACACATCCCCAAAACCGCTTTGCTGGGTGGATTGAGAACCTCCAGCCTTCTGTGACACACGTGGACACACGCTGCTGCCTCCGGCCCCATTGCCCTGCTGCAGGTCAGGCTCTTCCCTTGCTTCCAATCAGCCCAAGCCAGAGCTGCTTTCACTCTTATCTCCGGTGCCAAGTGCTGCCTGGACAGCAGCACGGGTGTCAGAGTGAGGATGGAATGGGAGTTGCTCTGAATGACTGAACATCCGTGTACTTAGAGCTCTAACTCCAGTTTAAGCATCAGCTGTGAGCCCTCAGAAGAACCTGCCATCCTTTTCCTTCCTCTGTTTCCATGCAGTAGGAAAAGCCTCCTGGTGCCATGTGAAAGCTGTAATTAAAGTCCCAAGAGGAGCTGCACCTCTGAGCTGTATTCCTGCTGTATTGCAGACCACGGATTTCACGTGAAAGAATTAGTAGAAGGCTTTACTTCAAACAGGACATTATAGGCTTGGCACATTTACGGTCGTTTCAATTTCTAAAGCCTCTGCACTGCTGTTCTTGAACACTAACCAGTGTTTTCTCTGTATTTGCAGCTCCATCCTCAGTTAAACTGGAGAACAAAGGGAATCTGTGCTTTGTAAGCAAGCAGGCAGAGGTATGGTCTGAAGAGCTCTTGCTTCAGGGGCCAACTGGAGCTATTATAACACTAGTGCTTTCTGAAATAGGCATTAGAGGATTAATAGTTTCTGCAGCAACGTGGAGGAGGCTGCTCTCTGAGCACTGGAAGCACAATGAACCCTCACAAGAGCATTTATGCACCCCATTTTAATGTAGTTCTTGCTCAAGCTGCACAGACTGTGGAGGAGGAGGCGGAAGGGCAGGAAAGAGCAGCCATAGAGGAGCAAAGCATCCTCTGCCAGCCCCACCGTGGCTGCCGGGTGTTGCTGCTCACCCATCGCAGGCTAATGAGTAACAGCAGCGAGGTCGAAGCCAGGTTACATTTGCCTCCACTCTTTGCTTTGGGTTTCCTGATGTTTAAGGTTTGATAATGGGCACTTTCTCCATTGCTTCACCTGGGGTGGTGCACGGAGGCGGTGCTCTGCTCCTCCAAGATGCCACGTTTCCCTTTGAAGGCAGTGCAGGGGATGCTCACTGCCTCCTCCAGCAGGAATCACCGGTACCCAGTGCTGAAAGTAATTTGTACAGAGGGGCCTAAGGAATACCCCTGCAATTCCTGGGATTTCAAATGTGAGACCTTAAAAGCCCTGGCTCTTACAGCCTCTGTTTCTTTGTGGATAACTGCCTTGCCCACAGCCTTCACATGAATCCCAGGATGGATGGGACCTCAAGGATCATCTGGTCCAACCTTTCTAGGCCCTAGATGAGGTGTCCCAGCTCCCTGTCCTCCCACAGCAGTGACCAGGGGCAGAACTAATCCTTGCTCTTATAATGCTCCCTCCTGCTCTTCGAAGTGAGGGAGCACAACTGGGTGCAAAATCGCAGTTGCTCATAACCAAAGCAATTGCTGACACTGACCTTTTGCTTTCATTTAAAGCATCAGCTGGTTTATATGGAGCGTAAGGAGAATTCTGCTAAGCCCAGTGCTCCCCGCTCACCTCTCCCAACTGCCTTTATTGTTCCTTGCTGTAGTGCAAACAGAAAGTCCAAATCAAAGTGGCTAAGAATCAAAAATGGACAAAGAACCAGAAGCCTGGGAGGAGCCCAAAGACAGAGCGAGAGCTGCTTGGAGAGCTCTATGCTGACAAGGCCTACCTGGAAAAGCTGCTCACTGACAAAGGTCTTTCTCTATTGTATTTAACTGAATGCTCCTTCAAAGCAGGTTCTTTTGTGTCCCCTTCTTTTATAGCCCTGTGGCTACTGTTCCTTGTTTGTGTCGGAGCTCACACAGAGCTGGGGTGGTCCAGAGAGACGCAGGTGTTTTTGGAGCCAGATCCTGACTCTAAGCTTATTTCCTTCCCTGTTAAACGGGAGCTTTTCTAACCAAGAGTAAATCAAGTCAAAGCAATCTGTGCTGAGGAAATCCAAAGCAGAAACAGTGTCATTACAAATAACTTCTGTCATCATGATTCATGATAAATTCCACAACAGGGGCTGGGAACAGCAGCGCTAGCTCACTGAAACACATGGAATGGGAATGGCAAGGGAGCTTTCCATACCTTCTCCCCTAAGCACACCAGTTCCAAGGAGCACCAAGGCTTTGGTTTCTAGGACCCTCTGTCAGAGCAGCTTCATCCATCTCTCCCATTAACACTCCCTGGGTTCCTGCCTCCTTTCAGATCTGATGGAAAGCAGCACACAGCAGGGGATCAAAGTAAAGGACCTGGTTTTGGGTGGCATTTCCTACCTGGAGACCCGCAGCGAGTTCTGGCAGCAGCAGAAGCCGATTTATGCCCGTGTGAGGGAGCGCAAGCTCCGGCAGCAAAGGTGGACCCGCGACAAGAAACAGAAACCCCTGGAGGTTGGCAGATACGTTGAGAAGATCCTGGAGGACATTGACATGTGTGGGTATCCTGGCTGGGAGCAGTAAGGAAACCATGATGGGCACACGTGATTATTGGCTGTAGTAACTGCAGTAACTACAGACCAACAGACGCAGTGTGAACGTGAGCAGGCCGTTTGGGGCAGGATTTGCTGCTGGATTCTTCACCTTTCCCAATGCTTTCTTCAGTCCAGAATCCTATTGTTTTTCCCTATACTTCCTGGTCTAAGGAAGGAGAATTCAGCCCCTGCTGGGCTCTTTCCCTTGTCCTTTGCTACATGTTTATAACCCAGGGAGAATCACTTACTTGTTACTTGTTCCCTCCTTTTAAGCTATAATAGTGAGGGGGGTGGCAAAACCCCTGCAGCCCAATTCCCACAGCACTGCAGCCCAGCTGGGTACGGGGAGGTGCAAGGGGGTAATGTGGGGGATAAACCCCAGTGTTGTAGCTAGAACTTCATCTCGGAGCCCAGGCTGCTCTGCTGCAACTGTGAGCTCCCAAACCTTCAGACGAGCAGCTTTACTTCAGCACGCATGGGATGTTACCCGTAATTCCCCATCCCTGGCAGTGCTCAAGGCCAGGTTGGATGGGGCTTGGAGCAAGCTGCTCTTGTGGAAGGTATCCCTGCCTGTGGCAGGGGATTGGAGCTGGAGGAGCTTTAAGGCCCCTTCCCACCCATAATCTGGGATCCTATGATTTCCCTTTACTTGCTGTGATTCCCAGTAGTGCAATTTCCCAGGGGAATAGTGCCTGGACAGTGAGGAGCTCGAACCTATCCCAAGGTTTGCCTGAGGCTAATCCAGCTGCACTCAGCCTCACCTGCCCAGCATCACCATGGCCACCCAGCAGCATTAAACTTCCCTCTTTCTCTGCAGTGCTGAGCGGTGACTCCCCCGAAGAAAGCTGCAAGAAAGCCAAGCATGTGCTAAAAAAGGTACACGCGTGGTCAGAGGAGGAACTTCCCAACAGGAATGAGCTGATCGCAGACCTCTACAACCGCATTGGGAGAGCTCAGCTGGAGATGGGCCAGGTGGAGGCAGCCCTGCAAAGCCACAAACTGGATCTGGAATTTGCCAGGCAGCAGTAAGTGCTGGGTTCAGGCGGATGGGGAAGGAGGGAAGGAGCTCTGTTAAGATGCTCTAGCATCAGGTCATGGAATTCCCACCTGGAGGTTTAGCAGGACAACGCATTCAGCCTGTGCCCAAGTGTCACAGCGATTTATTATCATCCCTATTTCAAAAAGAAGGAGCCTGAAGCAGGACCTGGAGCACGTGGCACAGCTCAGCTCCTGCTGAAGCAAAGCACAAGCCCCAGTGTTAGCTCTGTAGGATGCGTTTCCTTCCTGGGCTCTAAACTGCTCAAGTCTTCTGCTGCATTTTCTCTTAGACCCATTTGCATTCAAACCTTGACGTGTTTATCCCGGAGGAGCAGTTACCTGCCCATACGGAGCAATGCCAGCTAAACCGGAACGGAGCAAAACGCACTCTTCAGATTTACTCAGAGCTTTGCCTTCAGGGATTTTGGGGTTACTTTTGCCAAGCCTGCGAAGGCCTTTCAGCAGGTCAATGGCTGCTCAGCATTTTCATGTGCTTTGTGAAGCTCCTGCCACTCTCCTTGTGCCCTCCACTCGCACGCATCAAGTTCAGCATCAGCGGGAGGGAGGCAGCAGCGGGGGATCGGTGGCTTCTAAAGCCATATGAAGCTATGGTGAAGGAGAACCCGCAGCAGGGGGGGGCCTCGCTCTCTGGTGGCTGCTGCCCGGAGTGGGGACAGAGACGTTGTCCCCAGCCAGGCTCTTCCCTCCTGTCCCTCAGCTTGTCACTGGAAGGTAAGGGCTTCCCCGTCTGGAGATGGGGACCGGGAGTGGTTGAAGTCCACAGGCTACGCTCTTACTGAAGGAGCCGCCCCCGATATGAGGCAAAGGCTCATTCAGAGCATAGCAAGTCTGGAGCCCCATTCCTGACACACGTTTTGGGTCTTCCTTTTCCTCCTGGCCAGAAATAATGTGTCAGCATTAAGGACCCAGGAGCTGCTCTGGCACCTCTATGGGACCCACAAGGCAACAAAGAGAAAGACTTTGACAAGGACTGCCAGATTCACAGCAACAAACCCCCACAGAAGCCAAAGACAAACCTGAATCATTTCTCCCTGTGTGCTATGGGCTGTCAGGAGAGAAAATCAGAACTCAGCCTTGATTTCATGACTTCCAGTCTGGCCTCGCTCCTTTGCTTCTCAACACGTAGCCTGAGGTGCTGTTGAGCCCCAAAGCAAGTGTGAGGCTGAGGGAAGCACAGACTGTACCAGGAACAAGCCTCTGCCACAATGATTTCTTTCTCTTTCCAACGCAGTGATCTGCCAGATGCTGTATCCAGAGCCCTCGATAACATCGGCAGGGTTTATGCCAGCACCAGGAGATTCCAGCCCGCTATCGACACGTATGTAACACCAGGGACAGGAAAGGCACCAGCTTGTGCTTTGAGTTACACAGAGGATGTATTTCAGGTTATCTATTCCCACTGCTTGCAGGGGGAGTGTGTGGGAAGGGGGGGGCTGTGGGGTGTTCATACCCACAGTACCTGGAAGCCTTTAGTTATAACAGCAGTGGTTGAAATAACCACACCTGGGGAGATGCACTCACCTCTGCTCTGCTTACTCCCTGCTTGTAGATGGGAGAAGAAGATTCCGATGGTAAAATCCAACCTGGAGAAGACCTGGCTGTTCCATGAAATTGGCCGATGTTACCTCCAGCTGGATAAAGCAAACGAAGCCCAAACTTATGGGCAGAAGTCCCTGCAGGCAGCAGATGAAGAGGGAGATGCTGAGTGGCAGCTCCATGCTATGGTCCTCGTGGCACAAGCACAAGGTAGAGGTGTTAGTACAAATGGGAACTGTTTAGATCAAAACGTCTTGGAGGCTTGCTCCATCAGCCAGAGGTGTTCTGATCTGGGGTTAAAACAGATGTTTGCATGTGCCTGTTGCAGTGAGGTTAAAGGATTACCGGCCTGCAATCCTGACCTTTGAGAAAGCACTTGACAAGGCAACACTTCTTCACGATGAAGCTGCTCAGAAGGCCATCGTTGCTGTAAGTGGGTTCTTACAGAGGAGAGGAGCTTGGGGCAGCATCCGTCAGTTAGCTTTAACTAACTAGTGTCCAGTGTGCTGTGAACTGAGGAAGTATCCCTGCACAGCCAGTGTGCCCAGAGGGAGCATCCCTGTATAGTCAATGTGTCCAAAGGGAACATCCCCGTACAGCCAGTGTGTCCAGAGGGAGCATCCCTGTATAGTCAATGTGTCCAAAGGGAACATCCCCGTACAGCCGGTGTGTCCAGAGGGAGCATCCCTGCACAGCCAGTGTGTCCAGAGGGAGCATCCCTGCACAGCCAGTGTGTCCAGAGG
>WYDI02027861.1:34911-50027 GCA_009867235.2 Psittacus erithacus
AGAGGGAGCATCCCTGCACAGCCAGTGTGTCCAGAGGGAGCATCCCTGCACAGCCAGTGTGTCCAGAGGGAGCATCCAAAATGTCCCAGAGAAACCCCTTAGCACCACACGATAGTCACAGCACAGCACTCACCTCCCTGGTGATCCCTCCTGGGTGTCTGGAGCTCGGGCAGAGCCTGTTCTCCTGCCAGGAGCAAAACAACAGTGGAGAGAGATGGAATGTTCAGGGGAGGAGACATTTGTCAAGGGACAGTAACAGGTAGCGGCCGCAGCAGGGAGAAACGAAGCCAATCATTGCAGGGTAGGAAAGGACCATGTAATGACAGCAGAGGGCAGAAGAACACAGGAGGAGCTCGGTGTGTAACTGCGTTTCTAGAGCCTTTATTAACGAGCTGCATCACTTCCAGGCTTTGGATGAGGTGAGCAAAAGTTTCATGGAGCAGCTGAGCGAGAGAGGAGAGGACCCAGCAGCTCAGCGCCTGAGAGGTACCCATCATTCACACCTCTGCACCCCAGAAACACACACTCTGCACCTCCCTTTCCTGAAGCACGGGGTCAAAGCTCCCCATTCCCAGGGAGCGGACACCCGCGGTCCCGGCCGCTGTCGCATCCTCTGCGCTGGCCCGGAGCAGCGGGAACGCGCGGGTGCGGGCGGAGTTACCGCCCGCGGCTCCGGTTGATGGCTCAAAACGGCTTTTTCCTCCCCAGAGGACTCCAGCAGCGAGAACACCAAAGGTGTCAGCTTCGAGAAGGACGCGGAGGAAGAAGCCGGGGCCGGAGCGCAGCGATGGCACTGAGCGGGACGGGGCAGGAAGGGGCGACCCGGGGACAATAAACAGCGGCCGGTGCCGGTGGCGCGGTGCCGCTGCAAACGGACCCCATCGCGTCCGCCCCGTCCATCCCGCGTCCCGCCCCGCTCCCCCCGCGCATGCGCTGCCGCGGCGGGGCAGGGATGGGGGGGGTCCCCCCGGTGCTATGAAAGGGGCTGCGGGGGGGGGGGGCCGGTCCAGAGCCGCTGTCCCGCCGCGCCGCTCCGCACCGGCGGCCGCTGCCCTCACCATGGTAAGTGCGGGGCCGGGGCTGCTGCGGGGCGCGTTCACCCGAGGGGAGGCAGCAGCGGCGGCGGCACCGACGCGAGGTCGATGGGACCCGAGGGTGCGGGAGGGACCCGGGGGGCGCAGCCGAACCCCGCGGCTCCATCGCGGGCTCCCCGAGCCCCGTCGGAGCAGCCGAGCCCCGGCTCCGCGGGGGCTGAATAGGGGGGATTGTCCGGCTGCAGCCCGGCGCAGGGCTCTGTGGGGCCATTGTCCGCCCGCCCCGGCCATGAAGGCTCCATTCTCCTCCGCGCTGGCCCCCGAACAATGGGGCCGGAGCGAGGTTTTCCATTATTGTTCCTTTGTTTGCGGCTCTGAAAAGCGGCCTCAGTCCTTCCCCGCCGGCAGCTGCGGGCACGGGGGCCATGCACCAGCTCCCGGAGATGCCTCCACCGTTTGCTGCCTCTTGGAGCCCCCCAGACCATGGGGAAGGGGCCCAGGAGGGATGCGTGGTGCTCGCTCTTCATGGAACTCCTTGAGCGGGCACAGCTGCTCCCCTGCTCCCAGGGATCTCCATCCTGGTCCATGGCAGCACCGGGATCCTGGTCCCCGTCCCAGGGTGCTTGGAAACACTGAGGCTCCTCCGTGTTCTGCAATGGGAGATGGGACAGTGAGCTGGAATAGCTGGCTTTTGATAACAGCTTCACTCCGCAAACAGGGCAGTGGGCAGAGCACAGAGGTTGGGGATAAAACCCTTCGATGTTTGCCCTCAAAGGCAAAACCGAATCCTTCAGCATCTCTGCAGCTCGGATCTGGTTTGCTGGGCTGGTGAGGGAAGATGGAGGGGTCCCAGTGCCGAGCAAAGCAGCGGCTGCCCCGCAGCTGCCGGTGAACGGGCGCGGGTGGAGAAGTGCCCCGTTTCCTCCCGGTTCCACGTTTCCCCAGACCCTGCTGGGAATTAATGCAGGATTCCGGTTCCGGGAGCTGCCGGCAGCTCCCTCGCTCGCTCCGGGGCTGGTTTCACTTTCGGGTTCCTCCCCGCGGCAGCTCGGAGCGGCTTTGCCGTTACCGGAAGCGTTTTCAGTTGGTCCTCACCACAAAAGGAGCCCAAATCGCCTCCTCTGAGGCAGCCGGGGGCTGTAGTGCAGTGAAAGGGGCAGCTCTTAACGTGCGAGAGCATCCTCAGCCTCAGGAGCAGCTTTTGCTTTGGGGACGGGGATCCCTCCTCAGGCTCCCAGGGCAGTGCTTTGGATCGGCCGAAGCGCGGGGACCGCAGCAGCCGCCACAACGCGCTGGGACTTCAGGTTCCTGTTCTCAAGGCAAGTTCCCCTCCACATGGCACGGGTGGAACCTCCCCTTCCCGGCCATTCCGGAGCGGGGTCAGGCACCGGGCCACAGCCTGGGTCCTGCTGTGATGGAGCAGGGGGGGTTAAGCTGCAGGGGTAACACATCCCCATCGTGCCAAGGGAGCATGGAACACGCGGGGTCTGGGGTCGGTAACTGCCACCTCTCTCCTTGTTGCATTCCAGAACAGAGGCTTCTCCAAGAAGAGTCACCCATTCCTGCCCAAACTGTTTAGGAAAATGTCTACTCAATCAGCCAAGGAAAGACCCGAAAGTTTGCACTTCCCCTTCCTGGATGATGAAGACACCATCTCCACGCTCAAAGAGTCGAAAACCTTCTTTATCCTACGAGGCTTGCCTGGCAGCGGGAAGTCCACGCTGGCCCATGCTATCCAAGAGCGGTATAAGGATGCTTGCAAGGTGATCTCCGTCGACAGCTATAAAATCACTCCTTCCATTAGAAGCGCCATTCCCGAAGAGTATTCCAAGGTGGATGAGGATCTAGTTGACTATTGCAAACGAGACATCAGCGTTATCGTTTTGGATGACACTCACCACGAGAGGGAACGACTGGACCAACTCTTTGATATTGCTGACAAATACCGGTACAAAGTCATCTTCGCCGAGCCCAAAACCCCATGGAGACAGGATTGCTTGCAGCTGAAGGAGAAGAACCAATGGAAACTGTCAGTGGAAGAGCTGAAGAAGATGAAGCCGAGCTTGGAGAAGGAATTCCTACCCATGTATTTTGGGTGGTTTTTGAGCAAAAGAAGCTCGGAGATCCTGCGGAAGGCTGGCCAGGCCTTCCTAGATGAGCTTGCAAGTCTCAAAGCCTTCAAAAAGGAGAGTAAATACTGTATGTAGAGAAGTATCTTACCAAGTTCTTACTCTGTTGGCAAAACGTTAACACTTGGCAAGCGGAACGCATCCGCTGGGCTTCCGAGGTGGATTTCCAGTTAGAGTAAGGAGCAAGGACAGGCTATGAGATACTAACCCACAGGTCATGAAGTTGCTTTTGTAAGTTCAAGTGAATGAAACTGCTTTCCCCAAGAAGCCCGTTTGGTTTGACGCTGCGGGAGCTGGGTCTGGCCCCAGCATCAGGGCCCTGGCCATGGCCCCAGCTCCGCAGCTGGATGGGTGAGGGCAGAACCAACGTGGAGTCAGGGAGGGAAGGGAGGGATGGAGCAGTCTGTCCCCTGCGGGAGTCTGACATGGTCAGGGTTGGAACAAGCCATGAGGATGTGCAGAAGCGTCTTCTGTGGTTCCATGCATGGGTGAGGGGGGAGGAGGGATTCCATTCCCCGGCTGCTCCTTTGCAGCATTGAGATAAGCCACGAAGGGCAGGTTCTTGCTGAGCCGGGACTTGGGCTCCTGGTGGGATTGCGGGGGACGGGGTTGGGACAGTAACGTCATTTCCCTCTGTTTGCAGTTGCTTCCGCTATCGAAGACCCCAAAATCAAAATCGCCCTCACCAGCTACTTCGTGAAGAGGCCGCCCGGGGTCCTGCACTGCACCACGAAATACACCGACTTCGGCAAGGCAGCCGGAGCCGAGGAGTACGCGCAGCAAGAGGTGAGCAACCGGGGCTCCGGGGTGGGCTGGAGACGTGGCCTGAGCTGAGGCCCAGCACGGGCACAGTGACAGTTGGAAGTGGATGATCTCAAGGTCCTTTCTGACCCTATTGTATGATTCGATGACTACAGCCATGTGCCTGTGCAATAGAGAAGGAGGGGGAGACAGTGGCTATGTCCTGTATGTCTCCAGAAAGCCCACTCCCGCACCACCTCCAGCAGCTTGGTTTGGGCGGTGATGAACTGCTGAGGGATTTCAAAACCAATAAACCCAAGTTAAATATTGGACTGCGGGAGGGAACGGGATGCAGCCAGCTCCAAATTCAGGGAGCAGGGACTCAGGGCCGTGATAACTTCTGGTTGCACAGGGTATTTCCAATAGGTCACAGCAAGAGCTCCTGTGATCAGCCAAGCCCCCGAGCAATAAACCCAAGCCCAGGGCTGTAAACCCATTGCCTGCAGCCAGCTAAAGCCATGCTCTGCTTCTCTCCCTCTTCTCGCAGGCTGTGAAGGCTTCGTATGGCAAAGGCTTCACCTTGTCCATCTCGGCCCTGTTCATCACAACAAAAACTGTGGGTGCTCGCGTGGAGCTGAGCGAGCAGCAGCTGCTGCTGTGGCCTGGGGATGCTGACAAGATCCTGCCCACCGACAGCCTCCCAAAGGGCAGCCGGGCCCACATCACCCTTGGCTGCGCCAATGGCATCGAGGCCGTGCAGACCGGGCTGGATCTGCTGGAGTTCGTGAAGCTGGAAAAGGCAGGGAACAAAGGGGATGAAGTGGGGGAGATTGGAGGAGGGAAACTGCTGTATTTTGATAACGGGATGTGGATGCTCACCCTCTCGAAAAAGATCGATGTGAAGGCGATATTCTCGGGTTACTACGGAAAAGGGAAACTTGTGCCAACGCAGAGCACCAACAAACGGGGCTCTGCTTTTAGCTCCTGCACCATCATCTAGGAGCGTGGGCAGGGAACCTCCTTTGCTTGGGTTTAAAAGGCAAGTAACTCCCGTAACCTTTAAACGTGGAAAGAGAGATAATTCTACCTTTACTAAAGCCCTTTTGCCAGCCCCTGGGTGAGGCCTCTCTGGGGAGAGGGAACCGGCCTCAGAACAAGGAAGAAAACAAGCACCAAAGCAACGCTGCCCCATACCCACTGGCAGCGGCTGAGGTGCTGCTGAGGGGGTTTAACACAAGAGCTGTGGTGAGAACCGGCCGCGTGCTCTGCTTGTTTTCTTCCTCGGACGAAGAGCCCCTGTGGCCTCCTGTAACTTCCCTATGAACCACAATCGTTTGATCCTTACCTGTCAGCACTCCAAAGCCTGCACAGACGGGGCTGAAGCCAAGCGCCACAACTGCCCCGTGGCTCCCCTTCTCCTGCAGCCCAGGGCCTGACACTGCTCACTCCGGTACCCGAGCTCCTGGGTACAACCCTGCAAGACCCTGGTGCAGGTCCCTTCTGTGTGGCAGTTCCTGAGCCCAGCCTGCAGGAAGGGGCACACGGCGGGGGCCCAGGGTATCCCCCAGTGCCAGGGGGGCCACCAGCCGTGCTCTGCCCAACTCTTGTCTGTGTCAATGCCTCCTTCACTGCAGGGGAGGGATGCGCTGGTGAGCGGACAAGGAAAGGACCTTGGCAGATGGTGTCCTAAAGACCACTGTGATGGAGTGAAAGGGAAATACCAGGAGAGGTTGAGATCCTGCAGCTTCCCTTCACCCATCAGAGCGGGCAGGAGCAAGCACTGTCCACGTCCTTATCCTGTAGGGAACAATCCTGCCTTGGCAGGGAGTGGAAGAGATGAACTCAAAGTCTTTTCCATCTTAGTTGATAGAAACTAAAATCGTGTCTGAAGTACAGAAGAGTACTCCATGCAAGATTTTACTACTTTTCTCTAATGCACTTGAATGTTAAGAGGTAGGATGGCAGTAACATCATAACCTAGGACGTAAGTGGAGGCATTGTAACTGCGTAACTCAAAGTCTGCTCAAACCTAAACCGTTGGCTGGAAACACAGAAGTTAATGGTCAAGCGCTCCTCTTTCATGGAAGCTTTTGTTTCTGCTCTTAGCCAAGCCCTTTGCCAGTCAGTCGGTGGATACACGGTCACTACTTGACGTTAACACAAAGCTCGACTAACAGATTCAGGTCAGGCCACCAGTTTAAACTCACGCTATGGCTCAGTGCGCTGTGTAGTGGAATTAACCCTGTATTAACCCATGTAAATACTCACCAGCATGTGCTGGGCTGGGAAGGAGCCGTCGTGTGGCTGCAGCTTCCTTGGAGCTTGGGGTGCACAGAGGCTGTTCCTTGGGAAGCCCGGTGCTGTCCATGCAGGAAGGGTTTCTCCTCTGAAGGTTCAACACGAAGCAAGTGCTGTGGGGCTGGGCAATGCTTGGCCGCTTTACCAGGAAAGCCAAACAGTTCCTGCTGCTCCAAAAAGAGGGATGATAAATTCTCATTGTAACATAAACCCATGGTACAGAAACAGCCCATAGTGTCCCTTGCCTTCAGTGGAGACACCCTGCACTGGGCAGAGGACCCCGTGTCCAGCCTGGGCCTTCCCACCAGGAATCCCATATGGGTCTGTTCCATCTAAACGTGATGAAGGCCCTTTCCCAGCATGGGAGCACATCGACCCCTCTCCCCCAGGGCCCAGCCCAGCGCTGCCGCTCTCGCCCAGCACCACTGTGCACAGCTGGGGTATGTTGTGTATTTGCCTGTTCAAGAACAACAGCGCGACTGTCGTCGTTTCAGGTTTTATTAGTTTGTACATCATATACAGTTTATAATAAAGTAAACCAATTGCATATGGTTCTGCTTCAGTCCGCGACATTCTTCATAGAAACACATCATTATGAATTATGCCTAATGAAGTAAACAACAAATATTCACATTGTTTTACCATTCACATCCGAGAAAGGTGGGGTCCGGAGGGACAGCGCTCGTCCCGGTGCGAAGCCTGGCTTGGAGAGGCTGATGCGGTTGGCAAAGCGATGGGGACAGCGGTTGCTCCATGCAATATTCCCTTTCCTCCCGTGGGAAAGGTGAAGGTATTTACACTGAGGTAAACATTCAGAATTTCGGGTCAGATAAATACTGCAGCAGGGGCCAGCGTCCTCTCCAAGGTGGCTTCGCATCGGTGGCTGCTTCAGGCCTGACCAGTCCTTAAGCCGTTACAACAAAGCAGATACGCATGCAGTGAGGTGCTCGGTCGCTGGCTCGCACTCCATCCCTCCATCGGTGCTTCCCGTGATCCTCCTCCGGAGCCTCAGCTGTGGAGTGAAAGCGGGCGCAGGATGTGCCCGAGCTGCTGCCCCGGCTCGCGCTCAGTCCCGCTGCAATGCGGATGCTGCCTGCCCCTGACGCTGCACCAGAGCGGCCCTTCAGAGCTGGCATCTACACCAGAGCGAAGCCTTGCCCCGCACTACTCAAAGGGGAAAGGATAATCCTGGCCCTGACTCGGCCGCGAGGCCAAAGCGTTGCACAGCATCTTCCCAAGCGGAGCGCGGGTCCTGCGGCCCTGCACACAGGGAACACGGGGATGGCTCCAGCACCCAGGGCTGCTGCACGGGAGCAGCCCCCAGAACAGGGGGTCACAGAACGGCTGCAGCAGCCACAGTGGAACCCAGCGCTGCTCCCACCGGCCTGGGCGAGCGAGACACCGGAGCTGCTCATTCCCTAGGGAAGGGGCGGGAAGGGTACAAGGCACACATTTACTCGGGATGGAAACCATCCACTTGAAGGTAAGCGGCTATCTTACTGACAGAGGGAGTGATTCTGGAAGCAGAGCCAGCCACGGCGCGGTCCACACTTTGGTCATTCAGATTGGGCAGTGCGCAGCCTGTTTCCATACTGGAAATGAAACCAGAGCACAGCGGCTTCCCTCTGTATCTCTTCAGATACAGAAAGCCAAGGGACTTGCAACATCCCATGGACAATAGCACTGTTGTCCCTACACATTCTCTGTCACTTCTCTTGCCTTTTAACTTGCATTTACAGAACAGTCGGACACCTTTAGCACTGCGGATCCAGCTTTAGAGCAACACCTCAAAGCTCACAGACAATCTCATGGACCTTCCTATGTAGCAAAATATGTGGTCGAAACCACAAAGACCCTGTTCAGGTAGGCAGCCAGAAGCATCTCAACAGCCACTACAGCTGATTCAAGTCCAGGTTCAGTGGATCTGGCCAGGAATCTCAATACTCTGAGAGATGCTGACACAGCATCAGGTTTGTAAATCCACACAAGGCAAACCACACCAAGCCTTGTGGTCTAGAGTCTGACCATTGCATGTGCAAGTATCTCCCACGCTGACACTGCTGATGCACGTTTTCATGTCTAAAGCAAGAACTCACTTCCATCTTTGAATGCAACTGCATTTCAGCCTCTGAAACCACCCCTGCAGCAGCTCAGGCACCACGAGCACCATGATCAGGCGAAACACCATCGGAGGGAAAGCGCATAGAGAGTCGCAATGGAGCCTCCTTCCTTCACACTGGGGCTGCCAAGAGCCACGCTGCTCACACACATGTTCTCCTGCAGTTTACATCTACCTGGGCTCTGGCACCGGGCACGAGCTGGTGGCCAAAGGGCCAACACGCAGCAAAGGCTGCTCGGTGTTGGCGTTCCGGGCTGCCCACCAGGCGCAGGGAACGGGCTGTCTGGGCATCGTGCAGGGCTAAGTCTTAAGGCTCTGCCATTACACCAAAAAATAAACCTTTCAGGAACTACAAAACCCTTCCTGCTCAAAGGAAGGGCTTTGCCAGTGGCTTCTTCCACTGGCTAAGTTCTCACCATCCCAAAAGGAACAGTGCTTCTAAATGCATGCCGGCACACTTGTGCTTCAAGGGTATCACCCACAGCAATGCCCCCTAACTCCTCTCATGAGCTCTTTTTATCACTTTAGGAGTAGCATAGGCAGAACATCACCTGAAGATGATCTCTGTGTTCAGTGATGTCTGTGCAAACTCCTGTGTCTGGTAGCTCCTATTGTGCCACTGGCAGCCAGGCAGGTCTGCGAGCAGCTAAACCAACAGCACGAAGGCTCCCTGTGCCACCTACAAAACGCAACCCGTGAGTAACATCACAACTTCCAAGTGTGAAAGGCAACAGCTTCTCCTGACAGCTCCGTGGGTCCCAGCCGGGCTCCAAAGCCACCGCACTGACACCTCCAGGCGCTGCCGCCACCATCCCGAGGCGACAGAGGCACTGAACACCTTCACTGTGAATCACGTAGCAATGCTCCTTAGAAAAGTCTTGGCACTCACCATATTAATATTGAACTACATTAAATCATGCATTCCTGTACAAAGATCTGCTGTAGACGTTTGCTCCCTCAGAAGGAAAACCATTCCAAGGAACAGCCTCGGTCAGCGTTTGGAGGGAAGGAGGAAGCCTGTCATCACCAGGGAGAGGGAGGATAAGAATGAAACCCACTGACAAATGCAGGCCACATCTCTGCACGGTGAGAAAAGCCCAAACTGTACAGTAATATCAATACACACAGGACAATACAGGATGAACCCAGACTGCCACTAAAATAAGTCCCGTAAACTCTGAGTTACAAGTGCCATGAGGACTGGAGAAGTATCAATATGCATAGACCAGTATTTCAGTTCCCCAGAGAGTTACCCTTTCAGAGTCTGAGATGCCAGGACCTTATTTTGCCCTCAGTGCAATCCGGATCAGTCCATCACCTTACACTGGTGTGAAGGAAGTTACAAGAGACATTAGAGAGTCTGGTTTTGGAAACATGACACAACATCAGCTATTGTAAAAGCTGACTTTTGAGCGAGTTCTAAAATACTCGCTTTATTCTGCAGTACTAGAATTGAAGCCCTTAAATCTTCCCTCTATGAAAGCAGATTGTCAATAGTTCTGCCCGAACACCACCACAGGACCGCAGGACGCGGCGGCGGCAGCACCACGACACTATTGCCACTGTTGGAAATGAACTTGCACCGCAGCCTAGCAACTGCCAGTGACTAGGAGGAGTGCAGCCCTCGAGAGGAAGGAAGACAAAGATGTCAGCGTTCAACGTGATCGTTTCATGCAATGAACTCATTGCAACTGTTGTTCCTGCAGTAAGGAGCGAAATCAGGTATTCCATAAAAGCCAGGGTCAGGTTTCTCTCGCAGGGATCTGTGAACAAACCCTTTTCCCAGCCACACAAAATCCCACCCTCCCCATGCTACCACAGGTTGCTTTGAGCACCCTAAATACAACAACGCTGCCGATGCTCGGCCCTTCTCACTGTCGCTGCCAAGACACTTCTCCTCTCAAACCCCATTTCTGAGAAAGCCAGCCCAGAGCTCGGTCAGCCACAGCCCTGCGCTGTGCTTCAGAACCACCCTGCAGCTTGAGCAAAGCACCAACCCAGAAAGGCTCTTCATGCGCTACAGGAAAGGGAAGACTCCTGGAAGCAGAGTCCTCTCCTGGCTGATCCCACTGTACCATCTACAGCAGGGAATAAACCAGTGATTGCTTCACTGGCAGCAGCACCAAACCAACCCCATTCCCAGCTCAAGCGGAGCAGGCGAGCGGCTCCGGCCCTGTCCCAGTGTTGTGCGAGAGAAGCAAGCAGCAGCTTGTCAGGCCCAGAGTCTGACTGCGTTCTCCTGCTTCTTTGGACTAGTAAATTACTCCCAGTTGAAAACTACTCGCCTGGTTGAAGGTATTTGTACCGTTCCTGTAAACATGAGGAGAGCACACTGCTGCACGCGCACGGTAACCGCCTGCAATCAGGAACCTGAAGTAGACTTTGCATTCCGTGAGAGCGGATCAGTAACACGAAATCAAACGTCAAGCGCAATAAACTCAAGTTTCAGCACAAATATCAAATGTTCAAGTGGATTAATTCAAATAAAGTAAAATAAAAAGCACAGAAACTCAGCCCAGAGCAAATTCAACATTCCCTTGAACAGGACAATTCGTGAGAGCGGAAACACAAAGCCCTTAATTCTAGCTGCATCACAGGCAATTCTCACAGAAGCTGCTCTTTTAAATCCAAAGAAGCATTTCTCGGATACAAAACCATGAAGCTCACACGTTAGCATTTCACTTAATGCCCGAGTGTACCGTTTTGATAGAACCATGGCAAAATCCCCCCCCAAACAAAGAGAAAGGACAGGGAAACCGTGATTGTATGGAACTCGATTGAGCGTTGGCAATATCTTCAGGAGATTAAGATAACTTACAAGTTACTACAGCCCCTGGCCATGCTGCCATCCTGCACTTCAGAGCCAACCAAAATGAAACAGGAGCTATCTTCACCCTCTTACAAGATTCCAGGAGGACTTCAGGGAAATCCTCTGCTCCTAAGGAGCAGGAACAGTCCAAAAGTAGGGGCCAGCATGGAGGGACCAAGAGATTCAAAGCTTTATTTTTCTTTCTCTTTTTTAATAAAGTTAACAGTAAAACAGAAGTCACAAGCCTTCCCCTCCCCGAGCTGGTTTCCTCTTCACACAAAAGCACACAAAACAGAGGTCTCCAACCGAGAAAATGAAACTGCTCTAAGTACAATGAGACATGATGAAGGAAGGAGTCTAAGTATGTCCGTGTTCAAGGTTAAAAGAAGCAGATCAGGTATGTGTGGTTTGGTTTTGGGGTGTTTTTTAGCCAAATTGGAAAAAGAAATTTCCAGGCCCAGAAGCTGAAAAAGAAAATTGCAGATATTAGCTCTTAGGTACTTTGATGTGTAAAAGTCAAATACTCTTTTCAAAGAGCACAGGGAAACTCAGCTGCCCCATCAAGCGATCCGCATACTTACGTGTCCATAGCTGAGAACACTTCCACCTACCTTCAAAACTGAAGCCACCTGGCCCACCAAAGAAGGCCTTGAAGATGTTATTTGCATCAAAGTCTATGGGGAAGAAAAGGAAGCTGTGAGCAGAAGTGAAACAGCGCGCTACAGCTTTCATAGTACGGAAACCATCACTTCACTGAGGGGCCACAAAGCGTGTTACAAACAGACAGAAAGCTAGAAACAACCAGCCTGCTCTGAGCACTGACTAGCAGAAAACAGGCACTCAGAGCACATCTGCCATTTACTAAACTGAGCCACTTCATAGAATTACTACAACTGGGAGGTTTGCTTTCCAGGAGAAGGCAGACCCCAAATGCTCCCATCTTTCTAAAGGCTGCTGTGGTAGAACACTGTAAGGAACACCTACCTCCCATGTTCAATCCATCCTCTTCTAAGTCCTGGCCGCTGTCATAGCGAGCCTTCTTCTTGGGATCTGACAGGATGGTAAAGGCTTCTCCAACCTCCTTAAATTTCTTCTCCTCTTCCTTCTGTACTTCTGCACTCGCCCCACTGTGTCGGTCTAAGGATACAAAAGCAAGCAGGAAAGAAGCTTTTAGTTTCTAGTGCAAATGGAAACCGCTGCGCATCCCCAGCCATGTCACATGTATTTTGGAGCTGCGGGATCACAACTCCTATTTGTCCAGAAATTCCCTTTCTCATATTTATTCCTGCCTCTGAGTGACAGTTGTGCAGGGCACATGCAGGGAGCAAGGGATCAAAGCACTAACACCTGCTCTACAAACAGGCTGTTTGTGGATACCTGGATGATGCATTAGTGCTCTTTTCCTATAAGCCTTCTTGATCTCATCCTCAGAGGCATTTTTGTCCACCCCAAGGATTTTGTAGTAGTCTTTCCGTTTGCTCTTCTTCAGTTCCACCTGTGCGTTCTTTAGAAGCTGCTTGTGTTCTAGAAGGAAGCACAATGCCGAAGGAAAGCGACTTTAGTGTCAAGCACAATCTCCTGCTTTAAAAGAGGCTGAAGATCAATGTGTTGAGACAACCTGGGCTGAAGGATTCAAGTGCCACAAGCAAGCAGCCCACTTGAAATTAGTCATGAATCTGATTAAAGCTTCACTGTCCACTGAAGGCTGTTTCCAAATGCAGGGAAATGTCTCAGTGCTATTAAATCAGTCCTAGACACAACCACCAGCACTCAGGTTACTCCGTCTGCATCATTTCAGGCTACTGAAAAAGCAAGATGACAATTAAGAACAAGAACCACAAGCAGATATTCTGAACCTGGGGCACTGCTTCAAGCTACAGGGTAAATTATCTTCATACTGGAAGAGAAACCAGGTTCTGAACCAGGCATTTCAGAGTGCTTCTGAGAGCTTCTCCAGCAGCGTCCTGCTGTGGCAAAAGGCTGTAAATCAGAGGACAATGCAGGGAAAAAAGGCAGAGAAAGGAAACTTATGCTCACAAAAAGAATGCCAACACACTCACCTTTTGTTTTTTCTGTCTGATAAACCTTTTCATAGTCTCTTACAGCATCTTCGTATTGTTCTGTGTCCATGTAACTGTGGAAAGAAACACGGGTGGCCAGGGTGTACTTCACAGGCATTACAAAAGGGGGTTCAGGTACAAGCTTTCTGGCTGGATATGAATTAAGGAAAGGATGTGCACCGGGCTGCAGAAAGAGAAATCATCAGAGGAACCCCCGAAGGGTCACTGCTCAACTGCCTGGAAGCCCAGACATCTGCTATCAGTGGGCAATCCTGACACAGGAACCTGTAGGTTGGGCTCCAAGCAGATCCTGCAGCCTCATTTGGCAGCACAGGTTCTGCAGTACCTATCTGATCATTGCTTTGTCCAGCTGCAAGAACTGGAAGCAACCAGCAAGATTCCAAACGAGCTGGTGCAGAGCTGTACAGCAGCAATGTTACTTTGGCACCTCAATTTTGGCACCTCAGAGGGACAGGTGCCTGCCTGTTGGCACTGCAGCCTTACTCACACATTAACCGCTTATTGTCATGTGGCAATTACTGAAATGGAGCTTGTGGTTGTACACTAAAATGAATGCACAACTGGAAGGCTGCAGGAGCAGTTTCAGTTCATTTATAAGCCAGGCAGCTTTGCCACAAAGCCAGAAATAATGAGGGATGAGGAAAGCAGCAAATAAACCCATAGTCAGAACAGAGCTCTGGCTACTTCCCTGGCTGGTGCCAAGTTACAAAGGAGACACACAGACCTGAACTGCCTCTGTACAACCCCCTCAGCCTCACTGTGTGACACTGCAGTATTATCTAGGGCTGGACTACGCACAGACCCAGCTGATTTCTCCTGGGCATCCCATTTCAGAATGTGCTTTGTTGGAAGTGGTGAGCGGCTCTGCCAGGGGAAGAGCTCTCACCACAGCAGCCCTCTGAAAAAGGCTCTCTGGGACTGAACATCTTATGTTAGTCTATAAACACAGCAAGTCAGGCTTTAGAACTAATCCTGCCTAAATACAGCAATCAATAGGCACTGCCAGATCCATGCAGGCAGAACAGGCTACACAGAGCTTCCCTTGCCAGAAGGAAGAGGAATAAATTCAGGACTCCTTAAGACAGAACCTGTTATCCAGTTAAGCTTAGATTTGTTACCCCTGTCACTCAGGCTGTAGGGAGGAGGTTCCTACCCACATACATGCTCAGCATTGTCCATCACAAAGCTCTACTTACCATTGTGCTCTCCTCAAGTATGCTTTGATATACGTGTCATCCAGTTTCACTGCATTCGTGCAGTCATCTATTGCTTCTTCAAGTTTCCTAAGCTACAATGTCAGACAGAAGCTCAGTGAATCCCAAGCAGAACCAATCCTGCTGAACAGCACCGTGATTTTAGGCACACGAAAGGTGTAAAGAAGCTTGGAAAATCTCACTCCCTTGTGTGTCTGCATCTAGGAAATTTTTCCCAGCCCCCCAAGAACACAGAGCTATTGTTCCCTAGGGAAAGACTAGAAGCTTAGCTAATGAAATGGTGGAATTATGTGGTGCTTTGGGTCTTCCCGAACCCAACTGCTTCTGTGTCCACACTAATTCCCAGACAGGAAAATAAACTTCAAAACATTTCAAGGATTTTTTGTTAAAGCACTGTTTGCTTTCAGACACAGCCATGCAAAGGAGCCATTACTTCTGCCTTCGGCTCATCCCATTCCCCAGGTTTGGAGATCAGCCTCTGCCTCCTGACCAGGCTGGGGTGTTGAAAAGCCTCCCGGGTACAGCAGGCACCAACACAAGAGATGGCTGAGGAAGAAGGTAACATGAGCTGGCAGCGTGTGCTTGCAGGCCAGAATGCTGGGCTGCATCCAAAGCAGCGTGACCAGCAGGTCAAAGGAGCTGATCCTGCCCCTCTGCTCTGCTCTCATGAGACCTCACTTGGAGCATTGTG
>WYDI02027862.1:0-53430 GCA_009867235.2 Psittacus erithacus
GTGGTTTGTGTTATACCTTAGTTACTGGACTGTTCTTATCTCAGCCCATGGGAGTTGCATTCTTTTGATTCTCCTCCCCATCCTTCTGAGAGTGGGGTGGGAGGAAGGGGGAGGAAGTGAGCGAGCAACTGCTCTGCAAATTGTGTAAATTGAAGCTAGCAGGGAAATAGAAGTTTCTGATGATAGTGAGCCATCCAAACATATGCAAATAAGTGACAGAGGCAATCCATTGATATGTGGGGAGAACTTTGAAACCACTGCTACACTTTGTAAAGCAGGATTTAAATCTTTTTTCTACTTCTTTTGCCAAGTGGCTGGGTTAATGGAATGATAGGATGATATAGGATGTTGTGGCAGCTAGAAATACCCTCCTGTTTTCTTCTCTGATCAGCCTTTCTCTTTGTGGATGTGGTACAGTGCTATGCCTGTATTCTCTGAGATTTCTGTCCCTTGCTAGAGCTGTGCAAGCCTGAGGGATATGCTCACAGCCTCAAATTTGAAAGTGGAGAAACAGGAGTGTGGTCTGAATATACGTTGAGTCTTAAGGGAATCAAAACTTGACAGATCATGCCAAAAACTTTTTAAGGCCTACAACTGGCTCTTGATACTGAAGAGGGTTTTGTGTGCACTCAAGCCTGACTTTATGATTCATTTTGAGCTTCTTTTCTTATTCTTTTGACTTTTTTTCTGCTTTCATAATCCCTTAGTTTCTCTCTCATCCTTCTGATTTGCGTCAGTTTTCTCTTAAATATCTCTTCTGTTCTCTCGTTTCTTTAAACTGTTATTCACAGTGTACAAGGAATAGAAGGAAAGTTGTAATGCCTTCCAAGACATTTTTGAAAGCTGTATTGAATATTTATTGTATCCAGTTTATAATACTTCAAGGGAAAAGTGGCCCTGGTGTTACTCAGGAGCTTTCATGTACATGTGACCTTGATAGCAGCAGAATCAGTAAGATGATGCTATAATATACATAATGTGCTCTTAACACATAAAAGATATTGTTTCTGAACTTGCTTCAGAACAAACTTTCTTTATGATGAACTCAGGATATAGTATACAGTGCTGTATAAAATCTTGTGTGCCTTGTGTCTCACTGGAAAAGAAATATACCTCAAAAGTCTCTTTTGTTTTACATTCTTTGGTATTTGCCAAGATATCCTTCCTTTTTACCCAGAATTTTCCTCAGAATAAAAACAAGCATGGCAGATAGCAGTTAGGAAGTCAGCCTTCAATAGCCCTCCTTTCATGTCTCAGGGAGCTGGAGGAGTGGAATGGTCTGTTAATTCACTTTCAACCATTCCTTGAAGGGTGGTCAGTGGTAAAGCTTCCTGAGCAGGCTGATCCATTTTTGTGTGCATTGAAGTGTTGCTGTCTCAGTCTCCTTGGAGATATTTGAGTGAGAGCTTTCCTTTTCACTCCTTTATTGTGAGCATTGACTCTTTCTGGAAAAATGATGCTGTGGATAGGTGACTTGCTGCCTATATGGAGCATTAGAAGTATTTTGGTAAATTCTCCATGACAAACACATCTCCTGCAGTTCTCAGCACAGTTATTGAGATACTTAGTTCTATTCCATGTGTAGCAAGCTGGTTTTGAATTCTGCTGTAACAATGCATGCTACTGCTGCTAAGATAACATAATTTTGCTTTTGGGGAGTATTTTCTATAGCTGCCAACCATGAGTCTTCGGTCAGCTTACTAGGTATCAGAAACACTTGGAAAAGCAAGTATTTACTGATAAAGTGTAAGGTATCAGTGAAGAACAGTCAGCAAGGAAAGAAAAGTGTTAAGCAAAGATGGACTATAATGTGCTGCTCACAATAATATAAGAAGGCTATATTAAACTCAAATTTAAGTTAACAATGTTGTGTCAAAAGCAGCAGTCAAGTTTATAGAAAATAGAGTTATGAAACTATCATTTACACCTTCCTAATGTATAACTTACATAAGAGCTTACAATGGAAGAGCATGATAACTAATTGACAGCTTAGAGGTTGGGATTTCTTGTTTTTCTTCAGTTTTGTAGAATCTGTTCAATCCATAAATGTTTGCTTTTTATTTTGTGATTTGACATAGGAATTAACACCAGTTACTTTATTCCTTTGGCTGTTTATTAGGTGGATTTATATGAATCTTTTTACCTGGTCCTTAACATCCAAATTGGGTCTGTTTCCTAGGTGTTAATGACATCTGATAAACTGCTGAGTGTTACATAAATGTAGCAAGCTGATGTGCCTTTAACTCTACAAATTAACATTTACCACAGAAGATAAATATCTTTCAGTCCTGACTGAAGTCCTAGTATGCAACACTGTCATTAAAATAGGGTAGAGAAAAGAAGGTCTCTTTTTGTTAAAAACAAAAAGAGCCTGGTTTTCAGAACTTCATACACTTCTAGGTGTATGCAAGTCTCAAAAATACACAAGTAATTACAGTAAGTAAATACACAGTGAACTGTTAGGTATGCAAATATACATCTATACCTGTGACGGAGGTGAGTGCATGCCAAACTGCTTCAGTATTACTTTAAAGACATTAGGACTTTACACAAGATCTTATCAGGTGGCTTAAGTTTTTTTCTAGTGTGTGCCCCAAGAGCTGTGGAGAGCATGTGTATTTTGTAAAAGATTTCAGGCTGGGGAAAGACAGCTATCACTTTTTGCAGTTGGTGATGAGAATCCATAAGGACCCATATTTATGCATTCAGGCAGTGGTCAGTGGATTAGAGTCATGGAAAAACTGGACAAGCAAGATGTGGCTTTGACCACAGATTCATGGGAACAACACAAACTCTTCACTTAAAATTCATTAAATATTTAATAAGCATTGGGAGATTTTGAAGTGGAGCCTACATTGTTAATATTAATTATAAATGAAATATTTGCACATTTTACATCATATCTATTGATTATTTTTTATTTCTGCAAAATGATATGAGAGGACATGACTACTTAGAGTTAGAACATGGAATAACTGGTGTAAGTTAGATTAAAAAAATTGTACATCTGAGTGTTTATGCAGAAGAGATTTTAAGTGATTCAAACACAAGAATACAGAAAAATGTTTCATAAACCTCTTGTGATTATAGGTATTCATATGTGGTTGAATCACTAACATATTATTTTAGAAGTGTGCTTCATTCTCCACCAATGGATTTTCACCTACAATTTCCAACAAACTTGAATTTAGTTTTGAAAAAATCTTTGTCCAATTGAAAGTTTCACATTTTTCTTTTTTAAAACAAGAAAACCCCAAAATATCAACGAGCTAATTATGCTTGAATCCAAACAAGAATGTAAAACTATGAAATAATAGTGGAAAAATATTGAGTTAAAACCATTATTGTTAACATAGCAAAATACTTAACAGTTCTAATGACAAAACACAATTTTTGCACATTTACGAGATTCTGAATAGCTTCAGTATTGGATAAGTTTATGAAGGCTGTTTCTAGGACCCAAAGATCTTGCTGAAATGAACTGGAGTGAAAAGGAGATTGAAATGAAGCTGTGCCATCAAAAACGGGGGAAACAAATCACTCTTTCATTCCGAATTTTCAAAAGAAACATAACATAATTCTGTGAAATGTCTGTAGTTTGATATTAAAAGAAAACAATATTATTGAATTTTGGTTTAATTGTGAGGTTTTTGGTAGTAGTATTATTATTATTAGTATCATTATACTACTGAGCTTTAGATAAATCAGGTAAGGAATCACTGGTTTACAACTGATTTATGGAAACATACTTGCTTTACCCTCTCCTATTAAATCTGAATGTAAAATCTAAATATGTTGATTCAAAAAAAAAAAGGAATTCACTTAGTAAAAAAGAAAAAAGATGTTATTATTTTCTATTACCTTTCTTGATTTTTTATATCTGACGGAAATCATTTGTTTTCCCCAGTAAGTGTCAGGAGACATCAGTGTACTTGGAATAGGGTTCATTCTAGGACTAAAATGAATGGTGCTCTCAAATGAGAGACTGTTCAGAGGTGTGAGAAAAACAAATAATTTTAATGCTATTGAGAACAGGGCCTGACTAATCAGTGTATTGTTTGTGGATCCTTGCTGTTTGGAGGACTGAATAGCATAATTTAATGAAATATTTGCACTATAATGCTTGTGAATTTGGGGAAATGGAGTTTGGATTAAGCAGGATTATTTTTGATTTTATCCCTCTCTGCTTGTTTTTTATTTTTATTTTTTGGTGAATGTGAGCAGTGCTGATGTATGCACATTAACAAAATGGTTCCTTTTCTCTGAAGTGTTAATAACATTGTCAGGCATTTATCTAAGTAAACACACAGCAGAATGATTAAGTCAGGGTGAAGCTGAACGCATGAGATAGATAGAAATTAATTTCAGCATTGTTTATAATCTGTACACTACACAAAATACAGAATGCTTGGCACAGGGGGAAATTACTGAGCTATGTAAAAAGTGTCAAAATGAGATACAAGAAATTAGTTGTTATGTAATGAGTTTTGGAAAGAAGCCTTGGTTTGAATCAGTAAAATCAGTGAAGACGTTTCCTTACACTGGGATGATGTAGTCATTAAGTTTGAAGAATGGCATTTCCAGTGCTTCACAAAGGGGTGAAGAATCTGTATGACATTGTAGCTAAGGGTGAGATGCAATTTGCTTGAGATGCGTCCTATATGTGGCACTGAAAAGCTCTCCATTTTCTCCAGCGCCTCTGGGCACTACCAATACATACTTGTGAAAATGAAGAAAGGTGAGAAGGAAAAGTATTTGTGAAGATGGCATGTTGGTACAGTTACATATTAATTCAATAGAATGTTTTCTAATTACAACTTAATCAAAACTTTCCAAGACCAATGCATAAACCCCTTTGACATTAGAGATCTGAGCTCAAGTCTATTCTGTCAGTGGGAATGAAAGATGTTAGAGCAGGCAAGAATTAATATCCTCTTCACGTGGGGAAGCAAAAGCAGAAATGTTTCCATTAATAGACATAAAGCCATACAAAGAACGATATGTCCTGAATCTCCTCTCTGAAGCAAATAAGTAAACACACAAGCAAGGCTGTGTTTATGACAGCAAAAAGGTGTCCTAGAAAGGACATACAGGAGCTTCTAAACTTCAGACTCAATGTAAAAAAACCTCTAATAATGTAATTTGATCAATTACACAATAATATCCTGTTTTATTAAATAACTACTTAATGTTTGAAACTTCAGCGCATGTTGCATGGCTAATATAGGAATCCTTTTTGTATATAAGATAGTTACAGCTGCTTTGATACTGCTTATAATTTAAAAGAAAATGCGTATATACAATATAGGGATCTATTTTTAGTTTTATGTTTACACCATTTATTTGAAAACACACAGCAAAAAACAATTTACAAAAACAGAGGAGAAAAGTAAATTGCTTCTTCAAGGAGGCATCACCCTGTATTTATAGTTTGGTAAACATAACATTAATCAGCTGGAAAATGTTCAGCAAAATATAAAACTGATATGGGCTCTAGTTCAGAGAAATATATGTAGCAAAATATATCTAGCTCTCTACTTCAAAAGGCAGTGCAAAGCTGCAGAACCTGTGGGAAAATCAATTTTCTCTGCCATCAGTGTCTTGAACAAAATTTTGCAGTGCACCATCTAGATTTTTTATTTTTTTTTTTAATTTAGTTGATTTACTTCTGCTTCTTTATTTAGTATCTGGGCTGCAAAAGCATCCAGGTTGATCCTTCAAGTACTGTTGAAATACTTGTTTGAAAATAAAAAATAAAAGCTGAAAGAAGTTGCTTTAAGCACTCGCTTCTTCCTCCATTTTGCCTTCATGCATTTACAGCTCAAGCCTGCTTTCCACTAAAAATCAGGACTCAATGATTTGAGAATCTCTGCCAACTCCGAATGGCTCCAGTAAGATGCCTTATTGGGTAACCCTGAAGGACATAACATGTTCCTCTGTGTTTTGAAGAGAGGTGACTAATTTCCCAACACATGCTATACTTTGTGCCAAAAGGTAATTATCAGACAGCTGCAATTTGATCAAACCTTCATTGAAGGCTATAGACAGAACCTGCCCCCACACATCTGAGAGCAGTGACAAAATGTGTCCCCAATACCATTTTCAAGGGTCCCTGTTCTGTGGCGGGATGGCTTTTTATGAATCATCCCTAGAGAATAAGCATGCTTTATTCCTTTCTTTGAAGTGCCACCCAGGGACTTCAAAGAAAAACTTATACAAAATGCATCCTCTTAAAAAATGCTTTGTTTATAAATACCAGTTACCGTTGCTAAAGTAATTTTAGGTTGACTTTTTAGATTACAATAAATTTAGTTTTAGATTATATTACTATTTCTTTGACTGTCTTTTGTCTGAACTTTCATGAAGGTGCTTTCCTTATGTGAACTTCACTTCTTAAATAAAAACTTTAGATATAGTACATAATCCATCTGTATTTCACATGACGATACTTTCTTATTTGGATCTTTTCAACTGAGTGCCTTTCCTATCACTGCTGGAGCTTACTGTTTTGAGGAAAGAGGAATGTACTACAGTAAGCAGTGTGGCTTTACTGGTTTGCAAACATTGTTCAATCTTGTGAGGCAAGATCAGGCTCTCTAATGTAAAATTCATTGCTGCTAACGCTTGGAGATTCAATTATAATCTTTCTCTTCCAAGATGTATCTTTTGAAAAGTGATGTGGAAAAGTAAACTGATGAAAGTTTAAAAGAATGGTGAATTACCATTTTACAGCTTTCAATATTTTCTGTAGCTCTGCTTTTTTTGCCTGCCTCTCCTCCTGATTTGTGTTTAACTGAATGGTAGTCAGGTCATTTGACTGTTGACATGTGCATAAGACACTCTGGGTATAAAACAGTGTTTCAATTATAAAGGTGAAAATTTAGATTCACAGGTAGCTTTAGAGATTTTGAGATGAAAATGTGATGATCGGTAATGCTAACATTGAGATATAAAGCTTTTTACATTCACTCTTCTGCTTGAGTTTGAAGTGGGTACAATACAGCAGTTGGGATATACCCCAGAAACAAAACACAAAAAGGAGACTGAAGAAGGAGAACCCTTAGGGTTCACCTTACATTAGAAGAACACTGTTTTTGAGCTGGCAGTGGACTGTCTCTGTGTCCTTAAGTCTCACTACCTCTTTTTTAGCAGAGATTTGCAGGGGCAGGAGTGAGAACTTCCTGCTGTGTACATACCTGAGCTCCAGGTACTGGAGAAGAGCGGGGACTTCTGGCTGTGGGTGGCCTGGTCAGATGCCAGGATGCTTTATCTAAACTGATTAACAGCTCCATATGGCAAAGAAATCCTCCAGGGTAAAGGGAATCAACAGATGAGCCAAGGTCTGAACCTGCTGTTTAGAAGGTCTGCTACTTACAGTTCCCTTGTTTCTCTTTTGGACTCTTGGGGTGTGATCTGCTGTTAGTCCCTTAAGTACTGGGTACATGGTTTAAGGGCAGTTTGAACAGCAACCAGCTGGGATTGCGAGCAAGAGCTCTAGAGATGCAGGCACAGGCGGCACCTTAAGAAATAGTAGAAAATGCAGAAGCAGTTAATGTAAAAAACCTTCTTCTTTCTGTCTTCTGTATTTTGGTAATGACTTTGGCACTGAAAATAACTGAAATAATGCCACTGAAATGTCCATTGACAAAAGATAGAGCTGTGTCTACACTTGAGGTTTTCTCAGTATGGAAATGTCAGAAAACATTATATTCACAACACAAATTGCAAGTATAGAACTGACAAAGTAAATTTTGAACTGTGTAGTCAAGTGTAATTCTTGAACTGTATTCCAAATTGGCAAGTTGCAACCAATAATGGAACAGAAACAGTGCTCCAAAAAACTGACAGAGCCAATGTTGAAATCTGAATAATTGCAACTACATTTTCATAGTAATTTAAATGGAAGAAGCATTGGCAGAAATTCATGAATAATTTGCGTGTAACAATTTAGCGATCTGTGGTGAATAGAAAAATAAATGGCAAATCCAATAAATAAATGATTGTTCTGAATTATTTGCTCTGCTCTGATGTTTGCTAAGAAATGTCTTTTTGGGAGATTTCTTAAAATGCTGGATTTGAGCTTTTTTTTCTCAGGTAAACGATGTCAAAAAGGAACAGCAGAAATGCAAGCATCTGCAATGGGGAAAACCCCAACAAACTACAAAGAGTACAAATTTGTAACACAGGCTATTTTATGAGGGGTGCATGTTAAAAAGACCTTAATCACCCTGCAGCAGCTGCAACTGCAGGATCTATATTCTTAATAAGAAATGTTAGCTCATATATATAAAGATGAGTTATACACTGCAAGAGTTTTTAATTAATTATGTATAAAGTTTTAAGATCTATGGAGGAGGTAACATCTGAAAAGATAAATCCCTAATTCTCTTCTGTGCCTATGGGAATGTGATACTATTTTAATAAGTGAGAAATTAATTTGCACAGCAACAGTACTTGTTTCCACATAGAATAGATATTAGGTCCATGTAAAAAAAGTAACAGAAAAATTGTTTATCTGGTTTGTTCACACAGTACTTCAAACAGGATAAAGAACACAACATAGTTTTAGTAGTTGGAAGATGGTGGGGGTTTAGTGGAGCATGAGCGTTTTTGTATTTTTTTGTAAATCTATTTATTCTCTGTTTATTTAAAACTGCTGAAGTTCTGTTTCTGATGTCACTCTCAACTAGTATTAGTTCAGTATACGTTAGTTTATTGGGGTAACACCTCACAATGCACTTTACGGACCTGTGAAAACAATTTTAAATTTTGTCTTTTTTTTTTTTTAATTTGAAAATCTGGATTTTCCTTTTTTTTGTGTGCTGTTGTTTTGTTGGGTTTTTTTTTTTGTTTTTTTTGTTTGTTTGTTGGTTTTGTTTTCCCTTGCTTAAATTAAAAATACAAATCTTCTTAATATACTGATATTATTTTGCTTGACCTACAGTGACAAATCATGATTGGAATAACTCATGCAGGCAGAATTAAAAAAAAAAAAAAGAAAATAATCAAGGGTTACCTATACCAAGGTATTGTGCTGATGTTACCTTTCCCTGGGAGCTCAGCAACAGAAGCACTCATTTTGGATACAGTGTATCTGTAGCTTAGAATCAAGCACTCTCCATTAATGAAATCTCCATCTGTCCTATGACCAAGGTACTAAAGAATTCACTCAAGTGGCCAGTAACACTTTCCCTTTCAATATGTGAAATCATATTAAAATTATTCCAATGTGATTAGATTCACATCATGGAATCTAATCTCTGGTTCTTCATTTTCCTGCTGATGTCATTCTATGTTGTCTCATTTGTATGAATTGGAGAAGAGCTGGTGTCTGCCCGTTAAGAGGCTGATCCACGTTATATAAATAATGCCTAGCTGGGAATGCGAATAGAGCTATGGTATCTGAAACTTCTTTGCTGCATTTTATTCCATTCCTAATAAAAAATAAATGCACTAGTTCAAGTATCCAAATGTTAGTGTCTAATTATTGTCTATATTTAATATATGGATGCTACTACTGAATTTTAAATATATAATCCTAAGTGCTAGTTTGAACATCCCTGCCTAACATTTTCAACAATTTATATATGGGCTTGACCTTGAGATGCACATTCTCAGGTATTTTCCGTAGCTTGCCTGATTTCTGTAGACCATAGTATGCATTTTGAACAAATGAATTTTCAGTACTAGTAGCCAAAACTCATTTCAGTGCAAATAAAAAAACCTGATGGCTTCTGTACAAGGGGAAAATGAAGTAAATTTAACACTCCTCTGCCTATGGATATCTTTGCTGTTTCTGAGAATGTGTTTGTACCACTGCCTAATGTCAAATGGTGCTTTCAGGTAGTAGTTACCTTTCTTAGCTTATTCTAAGTGCCAATCAACTATCCTTGTAATTCCAGATTTCTTCCCAAGCAAGGATTGATGCTTGTGTGAAAATGCCTGCTGTTCTTCTGGGGTGTGTGCAACTTCAAACGATGTGCTGATTCAGACCATTATATATGAGCAGAGCCCTACAGACCTGTGGCCAGTTGGCAGGTCCCTGCACTGGAGACAGCCACCTTAGTTCTTTCTCAAATGAGCAATTTACAGTTGCAGAAGCTGGAACTCCTAACATCTTAAGTTGGGATAAAAGCTGGTTTATTTTCCACAACTATAAACGAAGGAATTCTAGATACTTAGAAAGAGAGAGAAATGTAGAATTTCCCCCTGCAACAGCAAGCGAATGCCGCAGTAAAATAGTGTTTAATTCTTTGGTGGTTTGGAAACCTGGAGGAGGAATGTAGAATTGGCAAACAGCTCTGGAAAGGAAACTGAGCTCAGTAGTTTAATTTATTGTTAGTTATTGTATAGAAGCCTTCTGTGGATAGGTAGTGTCAGCAGAAGAGCTGATGGAAGGCAGGCCTGTAAGTTGTAAATCATGGTATGAGAAACACTTTCTTAAAGAACGGAGCACATTCTTCCTTGTGCTTGTTCAGTCACATGCTCTCAAGATGCGAACCATGAAGAGTAGCCTAGAGGCAGTACACAAACTGTAAAGGCTTGGTCTGCAAAGACAGGCAGAGATGCGTGTAGAGAATCTGTTTTGTTTCTTGATTGCTTGTTGTGATTGGGCAGGTAACAAAATATCACTAAATCATGGCTTCTGGACTCTGATTCCTTCTTCAAGGAAGTGCTCTCCTGTTTAAGAGGAAAGCACCCTCCTCGCCTGCCCATGTCAGGGAAGGGGTTGGGACTAGATGATCTTTAAGGTCCCTTCTAACCCAAACCATTCAAATTCTATGAACAATTCTTAATGTAGGAAATGGATATTACGGTTTGGTGTTTGTCAGTTCAGGATCCAGCACTTTGTAATTTAGTTTTCTGTGAAAACTTCCATGGTGAAGAATGTACTCATTCTATACTTGTCTTTGGCAGAACTTTAAAACATTAATGAACATCTACCAGCACTGGAATGAAATCTGGTTTTGTTTAGCCTTCAGCTTTGCAAGAAAAATTTAATAAAGAAGTTTGCAAAATAAGTCTTGGAAACAATGATTAAGAATTTGCTTTACCAGAATAATATGAGATAAGCAACTTTAAAGCATGATGGTAACATTGCACATATATCACTTTGTTTTGAAATCCTAATAGCAGGCATTGCCTATGCAATAATATATATCATCAGTTTCAAGGCAGTGGGAGTTTATAATAATAGAGTGTTTATGCAAAGCAATGAGGGGGGGGAGACAAGGGAAGGAAGAGAATGAAAGCTGTCTAGCAGGCTGAATACACAAAGCCTTTGGTACTTGAAAGAAAATTTTATTTTTAGTTAATATTCATTGATGCAAGTTCTAGCTTATTGTTAAATGATTCTAGCAAATAATTACATCAATCACTTAAAAATGTTTAAGACAAGTGTGGAGTAGTAGAACCTATCTTTTGTACTGGAACCATCACAGAAGTTGCATTGTGGAAACCATGTTGACATTAGTTTGATCATATTTCTCAGAGTCTGTGGGGCTCTCAGCACGTTCTTGGAACTATTTCCCTGCGTTGCATTTACATGCATTATGTAACCAGTCTGGTTTTCTTAGGAACCATAAGAAAATTATGGCATTTCTGTATTGTCATTTCTTTGGAATCTGTCAGCTTTTGAATGTGACCCATCTGTTGATGAGTGAATGGCAACTGTTTATTTCAGAATAAAGCCTGTGCTCAAATGCAAACATACAGCCTACAGAAGCACTGAGCTAAGTTTAATTAGCTGTAGAGTTCATTTAAACTTCAAACTACCAAGTTAACTCACTAGCCAGTGAAGTTTATAATGTATTTCTTGCTAGATACTTGCTAGACAGAGGAGCTGATTATATTATATTTGTTGCTAGGTGATGAATTCTGATAACCTTTCTGTTCCTAAAACTATAAATGCCCCATATGCACTCCCTGATATAGCATAATTCTTTATTTACATCTTAACTCTTGGATAGAACTACTACAAAGTTGCTAAGCAGCCATGTGTATAAATATATCACACTGTAACTTGAAAACTTCTGGCAAATCAAATTTATACATTTACCAGCTAAAGTCTCAGTTTGTCATGAATGTAGCCATTAGTAAATTGCAACACAGATGAGGTATATCAGAGTTCGGAATGATGGTGCTTTATTTATTACAAGAAGTTAATGCTTTGGAAGGGGACATGATGTGGAAAAATGGACAGATTTAGTGGTTTGGCTTTTTTTTTTTAATGGGCTTATAACTAGAAGACAAGTAAAGACTGACAGATTACTATCTTACCTCCTTAAACTTCATATGAATTGTAATCATTACAGTTGCTCTAGTGTGAAAGAAGAGACAGTTCTTCAAACAGATATGAAAAGGTTTCTGCATTCTAATTCTGCAAAGTCAGGTGATAACGTAGGAAATCCACATCCCTAATCCTCAATAATAGTCCTTAAAGCATCTGCAAATAATGGTACCTATATCAAGTCTAAAGAAAAAGAAGGGAAGATAAGGAGTCACACTTTTTGTCATCTATTCAACAGGAAAAAATGAAAGTAAATATTTTAAAGACTAAATGACATGAGTAGATGTAGAACTGCCAATGAATGATGGGCAAATTTTGTGTTGGAAGCTATCATGGTACACAGAATTCATGTAGTTTTAGAGATAAGTAATTTATTATACCTAAGAGAGTACTTGGTAATAAAATTTTAGTTATATATTGATTACCAAGTCAGTATTGTAACTACTGTGTGGTAAGCCAGCTTCTTGTCTGGTCTGTCTCTAATGTGATCACTGTAAAAAAAAAAAGACACTAATAAGAAATAATATAAAACTATATTACTTTAAAGAAATATTATTCATTAGGGGTATTCTAGTGTCCTTAATCTCCATACTAGAGGTGCTCTGTTTACCTTTTTTGTGTAATGTTTTTTCCTACAAGCAGCTCCTGCTGTGGATGTTCATATCTGGGATGCTAGCTCAGATAGCTTTTCGTTTCACCTTTTTGATAGCTATGGGGTCGAATATAAGGAAAAATTCTATTCATTGGTCACAGTTTTCTACAGAAACTGTCAGTTATTAGCCTGATCCATATTTCTGAAACTGACAGAAAGGTTTGGAATCATTAACACTGCATTGATATCAACCTTAGCTTGCGCTTGTATTGATGTAACTATTTGCTGGTAACATTATGTACTCAGTGCTAAATGAAAGAGGATGTCCACCTCTGGAAATCAGCAAGAAGCCAAGTGGCGCTACCAAGTGTAGTGTGTATTTGAAGCGTAGACTGTTTTAAGTAACTGATGCAACTTTTCATTGTCGCTTGCTTCATATGTCATGGTGTTGTTTAAATATCAGCATGCGTAGTAATGCCAACTGCTTAAGTAGCAAATGCAAATAGCAGTGTCACCTGGCTGGTCAAATAACTGCTAAAAGGCTGTACATGTTAGTTGGGTTTTGCTTTTGTCATTGTTTCTTAGTTATTAAAAAGAGGCAGCAATGTCAGTAGCTTGGTGCTCTTCCCTTGGTTTATCTATGTAATCAAAGTTCAGGTTGCTTACAAATGATGCTGACTGACACAATATGCTTTCCCTCAGGCCAGCTTTTTTGTGGAAGATGCCAAAGCCTGTCTTTCTTTAAAGTCTAAAAGCCTGTGTTTGATAAGAATAGAAACTGTTTGGGGAATGACTGTGCAGAGCAAGATTATATGGTGTAATTTTAATTACATTGTTCTCAGCAGTGCTACTTGTCTGATCTTAGTGCAAGAGTCAAATTTCAAACCAAGGTTATTTGGTTCTGTAACTGGTAGCGAAGTGCTGATATTGTTTGAAAGAGATGAAAATATGCTTAGCAAGTTTAAAACCCAACAGAGTTTTGAGAGGTGGCTTTCCTCATTAATCTCAGAAGTTTTGTATTGTAGCAGTATGTAATTAAGTGGTTGATCTTCTTCATGGTCTATAGAATAATCTGTGTATTGGAATTGGCTTGATACTTGAGTAAAGCAACAGCTTTGAGTTGTTGTTTGAGTTGTTTTTTGAGTTTTTTGAATAAAACAACACCAACTATTTTTTCAAATTTAAATGCAATTTAATTTTGTAAAGGCAGTTGGAAAAGCTATTTATAAACTGTCCAAGGGTTATATTTTAAGAACCCAGTTTTTAGACTAAGGACTGAAAAGGAGTGTAGGTCTATTATTTGTGCGTCAGATATGACTGGAAAAATCAACTTTCTGCTGGTGACTCTTGAAAAAAGGTTGAGGGAATGCACTTGAGAACACTTGGTAAAAAGCACTAAGAGAAATTGTTACTTCTCTGTCAGGTTCATTGATGAAGATAAGAAGGCAAAAGATTTCCTCTGGAAACAGGAAGTTTGCTGCAGTTTTTCATTGGGAAAGTTGAACAATCCGCTAAATAAATGGTTTGAGCAGATTTTTCAGATGTGGTGCGACTCATTCAGCAAGTGGCAAAATAGGCTGGCAACCTACAGTATCCATTTTGAAAGGACAATTTTACACAGTGCATTTATTACTCAGTCTCATTTCCTTTTATGTATTGTAAGTGATGCATCATTCTCTATTTCTGAAACAGCTCCTACCGCTGAGTGCTATTTGGAAATTAGTTGCACATGGCATAGGCTGAAAGCTTTATTCCTGGGATGCCTTTTAAGAAAACATTATTGTACATTAGGAAACAGTTTTATAATTATTATTATTTCAGAAGAAGGGCAGCTATACATAGATTTCTACATATTTGATTGTTTGTTTGTTTTTCTTTTTACATTTCCTAGCATGTAATGATAGGACAAAGGGTAATGGCTTTAAGCTGAAACAGGGTACATTTAGATTAGCTATTAGAAAGAAGTTTTTCCCTGTGAGGGTGGTGAGGCACTGGCACAAGTTGCTCAAACAAGTGGTAAATTCTCCATCCCTGGCAGTGTTCAAGGCCAGGTTGGATGGGGCTTGAAGTAACCTAGTCTAGTGGAAGGTGTCCCTGCCCGTGGCAGGGGGTTGGAACTGGGTTTTTAAGTTCCCTTCCGACCTAAACCATTATACGATTCATTGTACTAACCAATAGTTTAGCTTCTTCTCAAAGTGTTGAGGATAGGAAGCAGTCTATGCGGCTCTCTGTTGAATTACAGATTACTTGCAATTTCACACAGAAGGCGAAACCAAGACTCAAGATTGAGGCGGTGGAGGCAATATGGCCTCTGCACAGTATCTTGGGTAATGTGTAAAAAGCACTTTGTATTGATAGCTTACTTAATGAAAAGCTCCTGCACTTTGACTTCTTGTCTCAATGCACTGCTAGTCTAAGAGAGAGGTATCAAGCAATATTCTTTTCTCCCATCTCTCAAAAAAGCGCGTGTAGAAGTGTGTGAGTTGCTGACAGATTTCATAGAGGACAAAAGGTATATTTTTAGAACCGTAATTTCTTTTACCATCCCCAAATCACTGAGTTATTTGTACTTCCGACTGAAGGAGTGGACAAAGCATCCGTTCCTCCAGTAAGGCCAAGTATTTCATTTCTGTCATTTAATGACGTTTCTTACTAATGGCCCAAACATCAGGCAAACATAACTGTGTGCATATGTGAATGTTTGGTTCATCTAACAGCATATCATAATTTCAATTAAGACTCAAAACAAAAATGGTCTTACTTAAGCATTGATGGAAGCTTGTGCCTTTTAAAAAAAAGAGAAACAAGGAGTTATGACAGATCACATTAAGAAATGGCAGGTCACTGTAATTATAACAAACTGACCTTGAAAACATAGTTTTAATTGTAAACTTGAAGGAAAAGAAATCCTCATAACCTGTGGCTAATTGTCTAGTTAACTGAAAACCCTTACTAAATAAATTTGTGGCCTTGGAGACATTTTAAACTCATACTGGTGGTATAAATAAGGTACTTTCTGCGCTGGATGCACTGTAGTTATTTCCTGTGAGTGATTGCTTGTTGTTACATTTTGACATCTTCTGGCAGTAATTTATTTACATAGGTAAATCTCCTGGGACACAGCTTCTTCTCCTGAATGCAACCTTAACTTAGTTTTCAATAATTACTTATATAAAGATATTTTGTTTTGGTAGGACTTAGGATGACTGCTCCAACATCAACTGTGTGCTTGTGCAGAAGTCAAGAAAAAATTCATAGTCAGTTCTATTCTGCCACTTATGTTTTGTTCAAAGGAAATTATCCGTTATACCCATTGGGAATTCTTGCACAAACTCAAACTTCTGTCCCATCTTCTACACTGAAGAATACAATTAATCTTGTACTGACAAACTTCTCAGCAATTTGCAGAGCCACAACATATTGAATACACTTGGATGTCTTTGATTCTGTCTGCTTAGGTCTCAGACTCAGCCGTTGAAGATCCTGTAAGAATCTGAAGTAAATTTCATCTTATATTCTCCTGGGGTTCTTAGCAAAATGTTATGTAAAACTGCCAAATGAAATCATATTGATCATTCACATTGCAGTGGGAAAGCTTTTAACTGAGACTGACAAAGTTAAAAGGAGTCTTTTCTACATATTGCTTCTGGGCTTGCGGTCATTTGGACTGTTCAGAATCAACACAGGATTGATCATAAAATGTCATAGTCGTCCGCAGATGTGGCAATTCCTTTGAGATTGTGGCTCCACAAAAGTAGTATCAGTTTAAACGTCCTCCGCAGTTCCAAAAGGACAACAGCTTAATTTAAACTGAACTATGTTTTGTGCTCAGAAGATCAATGGCTGTGCTATAACACCTAAAGTTTTGATTTTATTTTTTTTTTCAGTCACACTGTCATTATATTTTTTTTTTTTTAACAGTAGTTTTTCTTTAGGGTTTAGAACAGAAGATATGGTATTACCATGCCTTGTAACGCTGCCACTGACCCAGGAGGTCAGTCAATAAAGTGTCTACATTGTAATGAATAAGTCAAGATAATTTCCAGCTAAGAACAACTCATTGCAACTCCTTCCACTCTATTAGATTTTTGTCCTAAGTGAGATAATGTGCAGGAAAATGGTTTGTGAAGGTATCATGCAACATGATCTGGTGAAATCTGCTGTGGGAAGGAGGGAACGGCTTCAGTTTTGTTTGTAGTGTTTATGTTTTCCTGTAATTCCAAACAGCTAGAGACTGCTGATGAAGCCTTATTGGTAGAATAAATTTGCTGAAGAACTACTGAGGGATCTTCCTTTCTAGGAGAAAAGAAAGAGGTGGGAAAGGCAAGAAGAGGTGACATATCTGTGCTGAAAAAGGCAGGAATCCTTGAGACTGGTGCTGGTGGAGCCATTTTGCTCACATAGCATTCTGTGCTCTGTGAAAATACTTGCTGGAATCCTAAATTCCACTGCTGCTGGGCTAATACACTTTTCCTCAGACCTGGGCTGATACAAGTTGTAATGCTTCTGGTTTTAGGACAAGGTTGCTTAGCTTTAGCTCAAGTGTCCTGATGCCGTATTCATATCTAGCCAAGTGGTGGTATGATGCGTCAGAAGAAGAGACCCAGTGCTTGGCATGATATGAAAAGATGCCATAATATAGTATTGGACATAGCAGAAGGTGAGAAGAGAGACTGAGCAGAGCATCACTAACGTAGGTCTTCAGTGGGGATGGAGTCACTTGTTCTGAATCACACATCATACCCATTCCACAGTGGGAGCAGCCTTTAACCTGGTATCACTCAGGTGAACCCTACTACTGAATTTCAAGTAGTCAGCAGTTTTTACAACTCTGCTATGGCTACCAGTTATAGCCAAGTAATGCAGAAGAGGCAAGATCTTCCAATGAAAATACCATACTTTTTACTGGCAGCAGCTGGTTTCTCAGCAAAATCCCTTATCTTCCTTGATCTATGGGAAGCTTATCTCCCATCTCTGATGCGCTCTAGATATGCATTTTGACAGCACAAAAAAAAACTGTGACTGTTAATAGGTATTATTTGTACTGCGGAAAAGGTAGTCTCTGAAGGGCAGATATGCATGCCCTAGTGCCCGCTGGATGAACTGTTGGCCTAATTCTTGTATTTTATTGAAACTATGCACAAATCTGGTCATGACGCAAAAGTTGCAAGGGAAGGTTTGCCAGTTTAGCTAATCAGGTTATTTTTGTGGATATTAGAAGTGTGTCTAAAGACAAAGTCTGCTGTTTAGTACTTGTTCTTCCAAAGAAGTCTAGTATAGATGTGCATTTGTATTAAGAAATCCTTGTTATAGTTTGATGAACATTGTGCCATTGCTCATGTTTCCTTAGTTTTTGATTATATGGATGCTAAATATGTCATTATAATTTATTTCAGAGACACATGAAGAATTTATATGGATACAAGAGAATCATAAACATGCAGTGGGAGATAATAAGCTACTATTGTTTACTGTGGGTTTTTTTCTTAAATAATTATGTAGACATTCTGCTGGAGAGCTGGGGTTTATCATTAAGTTATTTAAAAACCTTCAAAAAGGATTTTAATAGAATTAATTTTCTTAATTTTCTTAAATGTTCAATAAGGTTTGTTTACATGTGTAGCTGTGAAACAATATTTTAATTATGTTTGTAGCTTTACAAAACCACAAGTTCATTATTTCTAAAGCACTGTCATGAAAAAATGATAACCTTGTATCATAAGGAACAACCTGTCCGACTCAACTGTTGACAGTGTCTTGTCTAGACCTTAGTCTGCCTCCAGAAGTGTCATGGGGGACATAGTTAATCTCTTGAAGACTCATAACATTTTGCATTTCTTTTAGTTTGTGTTGGGCTGATGTGTGACACCCTGTACTAGTGTCAGGCATTCACCAGTGCGATAAGTGCCGTCACGTGGTGGCCTGTTACCATCCTCTTAGCTATTTGCCTGCTGTTTTCAGTTAGCTTCAATGTTTACGGCTAACAAGAGCTTTGCTAGGTCAATGGTACTTATGAATTTTTATATACAGCAACACTCAGAAGCATTTATGTTTGCTTCAACCATCATTTTTATCTCTTTGTAGTTAATGAAGCTCAGCTTTGTTGGTTTCTGACTTATCAATATTGGTAATATCATTGAGCAAGGAGGACTTTTGAGCAAAGCTGGGGGATCCCTGCTGGGCTAGAAAGCTAAGTTTCCTTTGTGCAGCTGTAATGTGCTTTTGCATCTCTAGATTTCTCACAGCTATAGCTTCTAACTTGTGATTTCAACATGATCTAAAGGTATTTGTTAAAAAAGATAAGAAAAAATACATGATAATATTTGTTTGCTGCAGTAATTCCTGCTGATTTTAACAAGGCTAAGTTGTATTTACAAGAAGTATGCTAACCTTCAATGGTAGAGAAATTAAGTCTCCATATGTGTGTTTTCAAATGTGATATTTCCTCACTGAGGAGCCATTTATTATTAGCTATCACAAAAATACAAATACCTGTACATGGTAACATACAGTGTAAGGGGTTCTTTTTTGTGCTTATAGGTGAATATGTATATTTAATGATTCAGAATACCTCTGTAGAGATATTGTCAGAGAGAAAATTATAGATTCTGTATTTCTGTTCAAAACAAATTAAACTTCTGAGAATTAAACTTGGGGAAATGATTACTTTGGAAGAGAAATATATCAGCTTAATACATGCTTTTGAATATAAGAAATTATTTCAGGTTGTTTTCTTTTGTATGGTTTACAAGAAATCCAACTGATAAACTTCAGATGTTTTAGAATGGCTTTCTTTAAAACATCTGTGGCTCATTATCATAAATATCACAGTAGAAACCTCACATATGTGGTACATCATAACAGTGAGAATGGGATGTACTGAAATGATGAATCCCAGCAACTAGAGATTTCTTGCTGAGATATGTAGGGGGCAATATTTCCAACTGCAACTTCAGTTTCCCTTCATTACAGTAATGGATTCTTGGGATCTCATACGAGAACCCTTTCTCCAACAGGTCCTTTGATAATAAGCTTGAAGTCTGTGATAAAAGCCTTGAATTCAGTGATTAAAGCCTTGAGATTCCTAATGCTGAATATTGCTTGGTGGACAAAAATATTCTGTGCAATTCACATGTGAATAACTTTTGTTACGGAAAGGAGGAAATGTCTAACACAGGAGGCTGAGAAATGAACAGAGGGTGATGAGTGACATGCACGTTGTTTTTCACTGGGAGATGCTTGGCTGTATTTTCATTTTGCTTGTATGGAGTTTTGTAGCCTGTCTCATACCATGTGGCATATTAGGCACAATAAAGATGTTCATTTGGCAGCTGGAACATGACTAGGAATATCAAAAGAGTCATATATCCAGCAATAAATGAGGAACTCTGCCTTCATGTAAATAAATATTACATCATTGTTTTAATTGCCCATTGAGCTCTTGACAATGAGACACAATCACTAGTCCTGTCTGGTGCAGCATCAGGCAAACTGCAGGATTACAGCTAACAGTTACTATTATTAACCTTTTGCTTCTCATATTTTACTTCTGTAGCACCTTGATCACCAAATATGTATCATTTTGTTGCAAAATCAGACTCTGAACAAGTGGTCTTTGCTCTAAAGTGCTTACAGTCTAGTCAAACTCCTTAAGCTCTAACACAAAAAGAGTGTGCAGAAGGATGTGGGAGGTTTTAGTGTCCATTCTCATCAAGATGCCATTTGTCCAGTCTGTTGCAATGCTGCTGGATAGTATGAGTAACGTCAGTTATCCAGCTCATAGCTTCCTCACATGTCATCTTTGTGACAAACACATGAACATCGTGAACATTATTGTACATCATGAAGAACATATGCCATCATGGTTGCCAAGCAGCAAAGTGTTATATATTGGGAGACTACTTTTTCAATTTAGGCAGACTGCCAGATGGTTTGGTCTCTTCTTTCCATGGCAGACTCCTTAGAGCATATGTTATCCATTCAACTGACATAGATTTTAGCAACTGCATTTACTTCTTTGGTATCTGGAGATTGTTTAAATACTAATCTGAAAGGATCTGATTGAAAGAATTCTTTGTAATGGCAAGTTTTATTTCTGAAAACAGACATCCACGCCTTCTTCTTGAAACCTGTCCCTTTTGACCATTTAGATAGCTTCTCAGTGCAACATTCTGAGCTGGGTTTTTTTGCATGTGATTGTTCATCTTATACTCAGAAGTTCCAAGTCCCATGCCCAAATTTCCTTCAGTCTTGGTGGAGAGTTCAGTGTCAGGACTTCACCAGATAAATAAGCTGTGTAGTAAGACACATTGGTTTGTTCACTGCATTTTTGTAGTTTTAATTTTCTTGAACGAACCGCACAGACATAGGCCTAATGTAGAACTGAAAGACCAGAGGATTAATTGAATCTACTATTTCCATGTGTGGAAAAGACTTTAAGGTACCACTTAGTCCATCCTCTTGGTTTGTAGCAGGACCAGTTACTGAGATTGGTCTTGAGTGATATTGGATTAAGCTGGTATTTGACTAACCTCGTGTTAAAATCCCTGCAATGGTAGATACTCAGCATGACCTCAGCACCCTCTTTTAATAGTTAGCTGGAAGGCTTTCTTCAATATCTGTTTGAGATTCCGTTCTTTTGAGATCCTCAAAACCCTGTCTAGTTTCTTGTTATACTGGTTAGTACTTGGAGGACACAACAAGTGATTAATAAATCACTTTTAATAATTTTAACATAAAGATCTGTACACAGGCTTTGTGTATAAAACAAGTTTTCTTCACCAGAGAATGAGAACAAAAAAATCCTGTTCGTTCATATTTAACAGACTATTTTTTTTGGAGCATCAGCAATGTGTAGCTTTGTTTAAGGGATAGCTGCGGTGCCAGAGGTGAAAAATCTGAGTAAGCTGATGAAGTAGAAACTCCTAAGATCCCTCCTCAGTGCCTGTCAGGGCAGGAAAGTGTGGTCAATGCCAGGGCTGGCTTCTTAGGCTATGAAGCTGCTACTGGGGCCAGGTACAGGTGGCTGAAGTGCTGACAACTTTGAGTACTGCGCTGGCTTTTCTCCAGAATCTACATGAATTTAAAGAAGCAAATGATTCCCAGTGCATGGCATTGTGAAAATGACTGGGAACTCAATGCATTCTCATAGCATGTTCCCTGGTTATTCTTGTCCAGGAGACATCATCATTCTGATTTCACATTTGCTCCTAACTTAAGACTAGGGATTTTATCTAAGGTTACAGTTCTCTTCAACTCGTTTAACAACTGGCTTCAATTTCACATCTGGCCTTTGGTCAGAATAATCTTCGGAGTTCTCCATCCTTATGATCGCTTCATCTTCTACCCACTTCTAATTTCTCTCCTACATATCAGTGCATCTCAGAGTCTTTTCATTTTCTTTCTCTTTCCTTGCTCTTAACCTCATCAAATACTCTTGTTTCTGTGGTAGAACTAGGAATTGAAAGCATCAGTGCTTTTGTATGAGATATATGGTAGGAAAACAGTTTCTTACTTTCAAACAACTCTGCTTCTGCTTTTTTTTTTGGAGAAAGGTGCAGGGTTTCATAAAGCAAGGTCAACAGATGAGCAAAATATAAAAGGTCTACAAGTGTCAAATTCATAACTCCAAGGGAATGCAGAATTTAGATCCAAGTACTTCCAATTCAATGTGTCAAATCTGCATGTGGTCTTTGATTTTTTGCAGTGTATGCAGATGGCAACAATGCAGGAATCTCAAGGTTTGCAAATGCCAAGCAGCAAGGTGGGAGAAGTATATTTCCAGTCAGTTTCTCCCCACTTTCTGAACCACAATACTATGGGGCCCCTTTTTGAATGTGACCTGTAATATTTGGGTGGGTGATGCTATCGCTCTGACACATGACATTTGATTTTAGGCGATTACTTTATTATAGTTCTATTGGGTGGGGTTTTTTTGGTTTGGTTTTTTTTTTTTTTTGTTTGTTTTTTTTTATTTTACTCTCGACATAATTAATTTCTCAGAGTAATGCCAATTTTTTCCAGTTCTAAGCTATTAATAGACAGCAGATCAGCTGCAGCTTTTAAGAAGCATATATTTATTCATTATAACAAGGTACCTACCAAAAAGCCTCATTGTTTTGTTTTGTTTTGTTAAGGGAGGAAAAGAGTAAGCTAAAAGAGAATCTACTCCCAATTCATCAAGGCTGCAAACTATACAGTGGTTAGTAAAGAGAATTTCAACTTCCCACGTTTGTGGTGACAAGAAAGTTTTGTCTTTTTGGTGGTTTGATAGCTTTAGGAGATTGTAGTAAATCTGTTAAAATGCCTGTCATATCAACAACGTAAATTGTGACGGGCTGTTTTGCACTAGGGAGGCCTTGCTAACAGAGAGCCTTCCATCAAATTCCTACCATGAGCATAAGACTCTTTTGGCAAGAGATTCACAGCCTTGGAGAGCAGCATGGACACCAGCACAGCCTGGGCAGTGTGAGGCTGATCTGAACTGCTGCTGCTCCCACATTCTGTGCCTTCCCCCCTGCTTCCACTGCAGTGTAAAACTTTGCAAGCAGAGGTCTGCGACATGGCAGACTGAGATAGATTTGTCTGGAGGGACTGGAGTATCTGAGGGAAAAGATCTTTTGTGTCTTTTTTATTTATAATCTCCCTTGCTTTTAGCAAAATTCAATGAAATGGCAAATGAACTGATGAAATGTGGGTTGGTTATCCCACTGTGAATCCAAGGACAGCTCTTTCTGCCCTCAAGTAAAGAAGAGAAAATAGGAGCAGCTTTTAGTTAAAAGACGAAAGCAAGGCTAAAACTTGATCCTTCAGGTACTGGGGTAATTTTTATTCTGTGATTATAGATTTTGGACTCTTGAGGATAGCCACGAACAGTCACAAATTTACAGGGTCACAACTTTGGTTTTTACAATCCCACCTCAGGCTCTAGAGATGTTGTTGATGGTCAGTGTACTGTTGCTGGGTGACACCCATGGGTTCTGTGTGAGGGCATAGGGCTGATTCGGGTGCTGCCCATGCACAGGACACATGAGCCTGTCAACGTGGATGTTGGTGCCTCTGGGGAAGGGGCAAAATGCTGCTTGGGGTGAGGGGAGAGAGGGTGTGAGAGCAAGTGAACCCCAGGGGAGGAGGAGGAGGATGATGAAGAAGGGGAAGAATTAGAAGAAGGGCTGCATGCGCTGGAGCAGGATTCCTCAGAGGACCCCGGACAGGAGCAGATGGGTATGTCCTGAAGGGAGCTGCAGCCCATGGAAGGTGGACTCAAGCTGGACCAGAGGAAAAGTGTGAGGTAGAGAAAGGAGCTACAGAGAGGAGCTGTTAGTTTCTATCTGTAACGCTGTGTTCTCCATCCCCCTGTGCTGCTCTGGGAGAGAATCAAGAGGAGTTGGGAATGAAGGAGTGAAGCTCCCCTGAGGAAAAGCGGGAGGGAGAGAAGGTGTGAAGTTGTATTTGCATTCTGGAACCAGCAACAGTTCTTTATCACTGTGTTGGTTCTACTTTGGGATTCAATCCCTGTGAATGTGCAGAGAGGAAGGATACCCCACTTGGGTATGTCTGGAAATAAGCAAAATCTCATAAAGAGGATTTCTGCGTAACTTTTCTGGAGTGTTGTGTAGTCATCCACTGTGAGATTTTGTCTGTGGACTAAGACTGGTTATAAAGATTACACAGTCAAGAAAATCTTGGGTATTGGACAGGCTGCAGGAAAATCTGGGATTATGTTTTTCCTTTAAAGACAATGACCCAATGAAAGAAGTTTATACTGTTTTTGAATTGAAACAATTACACAAAGAGCTTTATTCTCAGTAAAACTCCATTGTCTTTGATCTTCTGCAGTCTGTATCCCTGTCTGTGTTAACTTCTGAAATTGTAATGCTGTTATTAGAGATCCAGTAGAAATTAAATGTAAAATCAAAATACCAAGAGTATACAGGTAAGTGAAAAATCTACAACAGCAGTAACTCAAGGAGCATTTAGAGAATACAGAACAGATTGCAAAAAGACCCTTCTCATGCAAACATTGTTCAGACACGTTTAAACCTGAGAAATTTACTTAGCAATTATAAGTCTGTGGTGAAAACCTTAACAATATAGGTGGTAGTTACATGAGTAATGTTTTATCCAGTGTTTTGTGCAAAGTGAATCTACCGGACTCAGAGAAAGAACTTGAGGCACTCTCAAGCCTCTGTACTTTAGAGATATTTTTAATCTTTATGCCAGCCTTCTAAAATATTTAAGATCTTCCATGTAAATTGAAACAAGACTATTGACAGCTAATGTTTGATTAAAAGTTCTTATAATCCTTAACTACACTGCTAGTGCAGCCCATGCACTCTATCACCGTCCTGGTATGTAGTAAGAAATGTTACAGTTTGGGTTTTCTGTTACACAACACACTTACAGTAGGCTGAGGTTGAGTATTCTGTAAACAACCAGCTTAAAGTTTTACTGGATGTCTGAAATGACTTTGCCAAGAGAAAAGCCTTTGGAGATCCTGGGTTACAACAAGGTTTCTACTGTTGTTGCCCAATCTTTGGAAGTAGGTGTGCATTTCATGCATTTTTTTTTTTTGAGTGACTACAAAATGCAGATGTCCAAAGTGCTTTATGCCCTACCTCCCCATTTAGGATAGTCAAAATACCTTCATCCTTCTGCAAATGAATATTCATATAATTTGTTTGCGAATTATAGTCACACAAATATAAAGCTTCTTTGAAAGTTTTATCTCGTAGGCTGCAATACATTTCTTCCTGAGATCTGTAGATAAGCCAATAACATAAGATGCTTGAAGTCTGTGTTCCAAAGTGGATACTTATAATTGTTTGTTTATTTTTTCTTTTTTCCCCAGTGAAATTTGATGACTGCAAGGGGAATAGCAAATTGACCTTTGAAGTTTCTAACCCAGATTTTAAGGTGGAACAAGATGGAACTTTAGTTGCACTAAAGAATATGTCAGAAGCTGGCAGAACCTTGTTTGTCCACGCACAATCGGAGCATGCTGAGGATCTGGCAGAAATTTTGATTGTTGAAGAAAAGGAAAAACATGGTGCATTAAAGGTAAGATATATACAAAAGATTAGAAGGAAGTATCAGGAGATGCTGCTAGGTATTTACATGTGCTATCTAGGACTGTAAGTGGTTTTAATCTGTTAGTAGTTATCAAAATCAGTCTTCAGATATTGCTGTAATGTTTTAGTACTTAGTTTAATTTAAAATACAGATTTTCCAGGTATTGAAAAATATATTACATCTTCAGTCATAAATGCTAATCATTCATAAAGAAATGATTCAAAGGAAAGAGTCCCAAAATTGACTGGTTCTTCTGGTGTACATTAAGCCAGATGACCACAATTTGTCCATAACGGAAAAATAAAAACATAGTCTAAATGTGTAATTTGAATTTACAGAACCTTCACATTTACCCCAAGTCTTAAGTACATGGAAATGAATTCTGTGCTGTGGAATTTAATTTTTTGTATAGATCTGCTTACCCAGCGTTGCCTTCTGTTAAAATATAATAACATCTGCCCACAAAGAGAAGCACATGACTTACACCCTGCCTCTATGCACTAGTGATTTTTGTTCCATTTTGTCCACTGAATGAAGTGTCCTTTCATTTCCACTTCTGAATTTCAGGGTAATGGTAATCTTAGAATAAGGGGAAAAGTGCTTCACAAATTGATTGTTTACTTCACATCCATGAAAGGAAAGGAAAAGTGAAATAATCTCTGCTTCTGTGTCATGGCATTTAGGAGACAGGCAGGCAAGACAGTGGCTTACTGGGCAATTAAGCCTGGTACCTTTACAAATCTACAATTTCAAAGAATTATAAAGAAGACATGATAAAAATGACTGATCTATTGTCTTATTTTGGTATTTAAATTTTTAACTACCAGCATTGTCATTATAGTTCCATCCATAGCTTTGTATAACTTCCGTGTTCCATTAGAAAAAAAAACAGAAAAGTTGTCTTTAGGAGAAGGTTGAACAGCCTTCTGAAAGTCCATGACTGTGGAAAGGTTTTGATCTGCACTTTAAGCAGCACATGATGTGAATATAGATTGCCAGCAGGAGAGAAAGTACCAGAATGCATAACTTCTGAGAGCTGATCAGAACATTTAAATGGAATTTAATTGTATTTAAATATGCTGTTTCTTCGCAAAGCCAAATTTTAACAGAGTCGTACTTGAGTGGAGCTCACTCTTACGTGACGGAGCAGTGTATTTAGGTCCATTCACTGACAAATTCAGGGTAGGAAAGCTACACTTGCAGGAGCTGGGCACTTCTCTGTCTTGTGTCTCAAACTAGGAAGCCATGCTCCTTCTGGCACATTCACAAAAACTTTCAAATGATTTTGTTTTCAATCCAGGTTTTGAAATCTTAGGAGCAGTTTCAAAATGGAGATTCTCATTCCCCAGTTAGAAGTTAGTGAAACCACAGAGGAGTTTGAGACATTTCTGACAGGAAGTCTGGAGTTAAACTTCAGGGAATCATTTCATGTGTGAAGATCTGACTCCCTGAGAATCATATTCTGAAGTTTTATTTTGGTTTTAGCAGAGAGGCAACCCTTCAGTGTGTTTGAGGGGAGGTATTCCACGGAAGTTACAACCTAGGCAAATTAAGAGGTGTGTATTTACATAGACTATGGCATAGCTTTGCCAGTGACCTTTTTCCTTTATGTCTTATTTGGGTTCTAGTAGTCTCCCCTCAAAATGTTCCAGCAGTATCAGTTAATGCCTAGTGTTGAAATCTGTCGCCAGACTGTGTTCAAAAGTGAAAGCTAATTTGGCTCCACTCCCAGATTCTGTTCCAATCACTTTGTGTTGCTTCAAAGAAAACCAGTCTAAATCTGACATATTCTGCCACTTGCCAGTCTTTCTTTATAGGTGAGTCCTCAAAGCAACATCACAGTGTCATCTCTATCTGCATTCATCACTTTATGGATTTTGATATTCAGCTCATGACTAGAAGGTTACCCTTTTTAGTGTGGTGATCCTTGGCGCCTGCAGTGCCATTGGGAGTAACATGATGTATTAATGTGTCCTGGGAAATCCTTCTAGTGAGGATCATTCCCTTTTTCAGGGGAATATAAAGATCTTTCAGGCTGACTGTCCTAGTCTGGCCTCAGGCAGTACTCTGTTGCTGTTAAATCAATATTTTTTTTACCAGCCATTTCAGCTATTGTTTGCCTATTTTGAACACAACAGACAGCCTTGTCTCTGTTTGTCACACTTGAGTAGGATATAAAAAATACAGAGCCCAATCTAAAGTGATTTTATGATAAATTTGAACTTAATCCTGTACTTTTGCAATCAAAATGTGCCATCATGGAAACAGCAGAACTGCTCCATCTGTTTATGCAAGTAGTCTTGTCTAAGAAATGCTCAGATGGAGCCTTTGTAATTCAGAAGCCTTAGTAATTCAGCATAATTCTGTAGGGTTAAGATGAGCACATGTTAGAACACTGCTTAACATCAGTACTTAGAATACAGTACCTTATTTAATTAGGGGATAAGTAGTTCTTAAGTATTTCCCCACTGCCAGGAAGTGCCATTTCTTTTCTGAAAGCATGTAACCTACATCTGTGAAATCCCATTGTTAATGTTTCTAATTTCAGATTCCCAACATGTTTGGAAATGACTTTCAACAATGATCTCTAATATGCTGACTGTCAGTCTGAGCCTAGGAAGATACAGCATAATTCTTAAAACTCACTGATTGCTACCAGCCATACTTTAGATGAATATGGAAAATATCTAGAGGTCCAGTCTGGAGCATGCAGAAAACCTTTTGGTATTCTAGTGATGGAGGGGTGTGTTTTTTTCCTGCTGAAGATAAGATGGCCTCACTGATCAGTCCTACATGGTTAACTTCATGGCTATAGCATAATCAAGGGCTGTTAGAATACCACTCACTGCTTTAACATTGCTTATTGAGTCTGAAGGGCATGTTGCCTTACTCTTATGCCAGAAGCATATTAGATCTGCAGAGCCTGCAGCTCTCTGTCAAAGGGTGTCCCTGACTACAATATGCGAGGATAGATGGCTCCTCAACATCATCAGCCAATTTGGCTCTCGCTGTCTGATCACAGGATCTTTTGCAGGGTTGAATGACAGAAAAGCAAATTCAGCACTGATGCTTTACCAGAAGTCTGGATGTTTCTGCAAAATATCCTAAACCCCATGAATATCTCTACCTACAGATACGCATACATGCTATTGAGAACAAAAATCTGTACATCAGATTGCAGTTAGATTGCTTTCTACAACCTGTTTTTAATGCTCCTTTCCTCCTATGCTTTTGGCTAGATATACAGCTTTCTATCCATCTTGGCAGAGAGAAGTCTTCACATAAAAACTGCTGTGATTTTTGAGAGGCATGTAGAGTATGAGTGCACAGATTTGCCATGGGCCTGTGTAAGGTGTAACATTACAGTGTTAACTTTGTAATAATTGTGTGTGTATATGCTTGTACCCTCAGGCAATCAGAGTGCTCAATACAGGAAATGAAGTTCACTTACATTCACCGTGGGGTAGCGCTGATGAGGCATGCACAGGCGCTGCTTTGCCTGGTGTTTGCTCAATACTCTTTCACACAGTCAGGACTTGAATGTTTAGTGATAGTAAAAACAGGCATGGAAACCTTTTAATTCATCCATGATCCTAAAATGAACTTTGGTTTCATTTAGAATAATTCATAGAATTGCTAAAGTTCAGATCACAAATGGAAAAATGAATCACTTGCAAACCCTAGCTGGGCACAAGCTGAGCTGATGAGTGACAGTCATTACTTTTTTTTAATCTTATGTCTTATCCTATGCTTGATCTATGCTTTGTGTTATGGAAATAGTAGGACAACCAAAAGCTGGAAATTTCATCAGATCTGATCATTTGGCCAGACATTAGTGTATTTATTTCAGTTGTCTGGTTTTGTAGAAGACAAAGTATAGCCAATTTTTTGTAGAGTCTCATAACAGATTGTGAGTTACAAAAGGCAGCAAGCTGGGAATTGGACTGTGTCTTCCAAGGATAATGAAATGGCTGCCCACTATTTCTCCTTCCCCTCTGTAATCTAGTGCTGGTTTTAATGAAGATACCATTAGTGCACTGGAAGCTAAAAGACAACCTTGGGAAACAATATTTCTCTTTTTTTTTTTTTTTTTTTTTATGTTGGCAAAATACAGCTTCCTCACCTTCCTATCAAAGGAAGCTATTTAAGGCTTTTATTTGTTACACCATCACAGACACAGGGAGGAGCATGAAATATCAAGAGTCTGGCACCAAAGCAGGTAAGAGGGCATGAAGGTACTCAGAAATTCCAGTCTGGTAGTAACTTCTTTGTATGGTGCTCAGCAGTCTTCCATACAGAAGGATGAAACGATTAAATAGAAACTGTCAAACCCTCAGGACATTTTTCAGGCACTAGATGGAAAGGGAATAGGGGAAAAAAAAGAAGAGATAAGAGGGAGGAACATACCCAGAGACAGCATGTTGTAGACAAAGTTTAAAACCACCTTCAGCAGTAGCTCAGATTGAAGAAAATGAAGTTGCTGTAGTCCTACTACTCTTCCCAGTCCACTTCGTAATGGCTAGGGGTTAGTCAGATACATGACTTCGACTTTTTCCTCTGTCAAACCACTACTTTTTCCAACATCAGTACCCTGCTATGTTTATTATACTGGGGACCTGTGAGGCAGCCTGGCTGAAAAATTCCCCAGAAGCCTTGATGACCTGAATTTTGCTTCCTACTAAGTCACTGCCTGGATGTGTATGTTTGTGCAAGCTGCTTTATGCCTGTGCCTCCTTCCTAAAGTATCAAACAGAAATAATGAAAGTAAGCTCCTTGGATTTAAACCTTAGCATTTCTTGTTTGTGTCTTACTCTCTGCTTTATCCCTGCAGGATACAGGTTGCAAATTTTATTGATATGAGATAAAAAGTGCCTAGAGCCTTAAATCCTACATGTATGGTTTTCTGCCTTAGAACAGATGATAAAGGATCAATAATCTTATTGCGAATCAGGATTCTCTCACAGAAAAATATTCATGCAAGGAAGTGAATAGTTGAGTTTAGTCATCTGGCAGTTCAATAATTTATTTGGAAAATAAGATCAAGAATCAGCCTCTCTGATATAGCAAGCAATCGTTCCCATTAATGTATATTAGCATTTTTTCAGTTTAGAATAGAGTTCCAAATAGGCTGAAAATGACTCTGCAAAAGCCATTTTGCAGAAGACAGACTCTCATATGAGATATTGACAAACAGGCTCGAAGAATTCCATGTTATTAGATTTTGCATATAGCAGTTGCTGCAAAAAGTGATGCACTGCATAAATAAAATACCATGTTTTGCATTTAATTTTAAGGCACAAAATAGAGTAAGTCACAGGGGTACATCAATATCTATGATATATTTATAAGTCATTATACTGATCAAAACAGTATCTAGAATACCATTTCAGAAAAGCTGTGGTGATATTTTGTCTTAAGATATGAAGGTGTCCTTTAGGCATACAAAGATGGATTTTCTTAAAGAGGAAACAAAAGAAAATTCATTTTCTCACTTCTGCATTCCATTTGGAAGACAGCTTAAACATGTTCTACTAGCCATTAAAAGATTAACTTGTTACTACTTTTATTTTTGTTCGTTTTCACACTGTAAATTTCTACTGACTAGGAATTAATGCATAAAAATCTGATGTAGAAGTAATTTTAGAATGCAATACCTGTGTGTTGATGGTATTATGGTAAATGTCATTTTCCTGCTTTAATCACCAGTGAAAGGTTGAAATTTTTCATTTTTCTTCAAAGTCTGCAATACTATATTGCAGGTTTCACAGAATGTATCTTAATTAATGTCAGTGAAAGCAAGAGCTTGTTTTCATCAATGGGTCATTCTGTACAGTATCATTTAGCTGTCTGCTTGGTTATATTTTAATAAAAATTCTCTGTGCAGACCACTTGCTGTTGGGGAAAAAACAAAGAGCTCTTTTTACATAAGAAATATCCTCAACCCCTGAAATAAACTATCTTCACAGAGATTCTAATTGCTTACTTTCCCTTTATATCCTTCAGTCTGATCCAGAACCTGCTGAAATAACCAGATTCCAGCAGACTTTGGATCAAATCATTGAGACAGGAGTTTTGTCTGACACTGCTTTACAGGCATGACTCCTGTACTTCTTTCTGGGCTGTTTCTGAGCGACCATGAATCCCATGGCAAGGCCCAGTGCTTGTGATTTTTCATATAAAACCCTTTTCCCCACCTTTCACTCAGCTCTGTGGCAAAGCTTCACCTCTACTGACAGGCTTGTGCTTTCCCTTAGGTCTGGGCTGAATTTATTCTTCCAACTCAGCAGATCCCCGCTACCAAAGAAATGCAGGTTTCATATACACTGGCTTTGGAGTTTGCTCTGACAAAGATCCATTTGTCTGAGAATTATTATGGTGCCAAGAGATGTGGCAGTTGCCATAGCAACAGTTACATAATTGTGTTAAATACTGGAGTAAATACCATAAAGAACATGGGCCACTGGTAGTTTTCATTAATTTAGTATTCCTTTTTTTGGGCGAAGTGTGCCTTGTAAGTTTATTCACTGTAAGTATAAATGCCTAGATCAAATGTGTGAGTTAGCTTTCCTTATATTTCTCTCAGTATGCAACTTCAGCCTGTAAATGAGAAGTACTTGGATATTTAAGGAGAGAAAAATGGTCTTATAAACTGGAAACATGAATAATTGACTGTGAAACAAGAAGGTGTTAGCTTCTGTGAATGTTCAGTGCTTTTCTCCATGAGTAATGTACATTCAGATTTTATGTGAACTAGGGAAGTGTTTATCCACGAAAAGGGACTTTGCGCTTTTCAGTAGCAAGCAGAGCTATGACAATGGTAAAACATGTCTGACAGTGATTCAAAGGTAAAATGAGATGATTTTTTGAAAAAAATGAAAGCTTGTTAATTATTCCAAACTATTAACAGACTAATGAAAGATGTTAGGCAAAAATATTCTAAATTAATTTTATTAAAAAAGTCTAAACCCATAATTTCTTTCAGCCCTTAGCTGTAATTAGGCTTCTCAGTTAGTTTCACTGTTGCTTGATGGGCTTCTCGATAAAAGTTTTTGTGGAAGCTCAGAACTAAATACAGTTCTGGAATGCAATCAATTTTATCATATTTTCTTTTAAATCACACTTAACTCTTAACTTTCATCCATAAGGCTTAATGGCAAAGCTTCCATAAATTTCAGTGAGATGTATTATTCAGAGATTGCTGTAGTCTTTTATCTGAAATAAAATTCAGCATGGACAGTGTGCCAAGAAAAAACTGAGTTACCTTTTGACCCTAAAACATTTTTATGAGAGTTTGAATGGTAGGTAAGTTGTGTGAAGATATTTTGAATTAAATTAGCTGCTTTTTATGATCTAAGGATGCTAACTCTCCTTTAGTTATTAAAAAAAATCTAAATTTTGTGGCTAAGTGATGGACCATCATGTATTGACATATATATTTTTTTCAAGTTATTATTATTTTGAGTCCAGCATGAAAATATTCTGATATAGACAAAACTATGCCAATACTATGTGCTAATTTCCATAGACTGCTGGAGTTCTGTGGAAATTTGTGCCAGAGGTATGAGGGGCATTTAAAAGAACCATTTGAAAAAGGTTTAAATTTAAAATTTATTGTAGTAAATGAGCATATAAGTGGGAAAGCAACGAACTAAGCATGACTTAGTAGAACATTAAGCAAGATCATAGAGGATAAGTTGATGTCTCTTAGGATATGTAGTATCTTTCATTTATAAAGCAGCTTTCATCCTGCAACATCCTTAAAGTGTAACTATTAGGTACACAGAGAAAGAATATGTGTGTGCATGTCTATATACATACATCTGTATGAAAAGGTATGTACATAGATATTGTTACTGTTGATACTTATTTCATAATCCTTTTTCACATCAGGATAGGAGTAGAGTCATTTTTAAATAAGGAGTTTGGGAAAAGGACATGGCATTTTCTGTAAGATATTGAAATTGCCATGACATCCTTAATGTCCTCAAATCCATAATGAACAAGAGGTATCACAGAAACCAGAAGAACTTGAGAGACTTCTGTCCATTTCCTCCATTGTTGTTCTCTCATTTGACATGCAGCAATGATGCAGTCAGCATATGACAACTACCCCAGTTCCATCAGAAATACCTCAGATTTATTAAGGAACTGAGACATTTCCAAGAGGAGATCAAACTAAGTTGTGTTCAAAACTAAACTCAAGGTTCTTTTTTGCGTCAGAGACACAAAATATTGCTGGTGTTTTCTTCACTTTAAACTTTTCCATCAGCTTCCAGATACGGGTTGGATTTGTGAGAGAGCCATAACAGAAGAAATTATTCACATGAAAAGATGATTCCTTGAGTAAGAGATTAGTCATTTCTCTCCATCAGATACATCAATAATCATCTCTAATGATTGTCCCAATAGTTCCTTGCTGGTTTTCACAAACCTGAAGGAACATTTGTTATGGTTATTACAGTAACACCTATCTCAGCACACATCTCAAGCATTTAATGGAGCATCACAGGGTAAAAGTCTACATTTGTCCTCCCCCAAGAACTGATTCTGCGACTGCAAGGACAGATGGCTCCTTTTGGACTTAAAATTCCTTAGTTGTTGATCATCACAATCCTGTTACTTTTAAGCGTATTCCTTTGCATTTTTTGTACAATTTAGAGTTAGATTTCTTAAATATTTGGAATAACCTGGCAAGTTAAAGTTTAATATAATTTGGTACCTCCATAATAAAAAACTCTGCTAATATTTATAGACATCTCGGTGTTATTAATCATCCAGCTCCTCACTTCTTATTTCACCACCAAATCAAAATGAATAACCTTTGCATTAAGCAGTTAATCCATCTTATAAAAAGTAGTTTTACTCATTGTTTATATATTTCCCCCACTTACTGAGAGGACATTTAGGGATGGTGATTACACAGGAAGAGAGTGCAGGGCCATCAGGTCAATTTGAACTGGCAAGCATTCCTGAAATGTACAGTAATTGGCTGCTGCTAATAATTATGGTACTACTAAAATTCCTTCGTTACTATGGAAAAGATAGATTCTTGTTTAAGGCAACTGTACTAGTAAGAAAGTAGAAACTGAATTTGGCTCTAGTTTCTTAACAAACTCACTATGACTCTTTGCTGCACAGCAGTAAACAAGAAGTTTCCTGATGAGTAAAAAGAAATTTGTTGAAATATTTTTTAGAAAGCGGTCTGGTAACTTGTTTAAATTCTTGCAACACAAAGTCATTTGGTCAGCAACTGTCCAAAGTACCCTAAAAAGGATGCACTTTTATTTACCTGCAAGACAGCAAACACCCTTGTGGTTGGTGATGTTTAATACTTGTTGGACCATTTAGTATGTGTTTGAGCTCAACAGCAAATTATGTTAAATAATTATGTCTTTTGTTTCCTTTTCATCTCTAGAATTATCTTGTGGCTTTCTGATAAATGAATCATGGGTCTAGTATGTGTAGCTTTTTAAGATAAGGAATAGGTTATAATTCTTTCAAAATGAGCTGGATCTAGCTCTCGGTGTACTGGCCTTCTTGTGTCTAAATTGCATGATCTTAGCGCAAGATTGTAGCTTCTACTCTTTTAGACAGTCCTTTTTTATATCATCAATCAGAAACAGGCTAAATGTTTAACTTCATTTTAAGTACATTTATCTGTATAATGATACTAATCACACTGGGGAACTACTGAATATTTTATGTGGCCAAGTGCAAGTTCCATGGTTAACTTCAAGGCAGTGTGGATGAACTGTTGGTGGTTTCTTTTTTTTTGTTGTTGTTTTTTTTTTGTTTTGTTTTTTTTTTGAGGGGGTGTTTGTTTGTGGGGTTTTTTGTTTGTTTTTTCTGTGTGGGTTTGTTTGTTTGTTTTTTTAGTTTTTTAAATTTTTTAATTGATCTCTGTCAACATATTGTGACATCACCTGTGCATTCACAAATGGAAATTTAAAGTCTTTGTGTGTATGTGAACTTTGTTTTCACATTACTCGTATGAGTATGCATGTCAATATTTTCTGGGGCATTAAGGATTTTGTTAGCAAAAAACACCAAAGTCAAGCATTTTCATATCCTCCTGATGCCGAAAGTCTTTTGAGAGTTACTAGAAGAAGCAGCCATGATACATTCATCAGTTGAAGATTTATACATTTTGCAGATTCAAAGATAATTTGGACATTATTAAAAATTAAAATAATATTTTTAAAAAATCTTTTAGATACTACTTATGCTACAGGTTAATGTGGAGTGTTTGGGGGGGGGGTAGGGCTGCTCTTTGGGTTTTTATGCAGTATTGAACACTGTGCTCTGTTGAATAGCTATCTATCCTCTAATGACCTGGAGGACTGGTGATAGTAAAATGTCTATTGGGATCTGGAAGGCTGAACCAAACATCAGTTTTCAGATATTGTCACAGAATTTTTTTGCACTGGAATTTCAAGGGTATACTTCTGTGAAGTGCTGGACTCTCCTAGGAGATGCTGAAGACTTTATATATGCATTGACATTAGCACACATTAGTATCACCCAACTTTTTTGACTTCTAAAAAAAATACTAATAAGAAATCTACCTTACTAATAGCTTAAAAGGCTGTGCCAAAATGCAAAGGGTTTTCTTCAAGCACAGAGGTGAGTTGTTAAAGTAACATGTCAGCCCCTATGAAATGGGACACTGGAGTGCTCTTGTGAGGTATATTATTTGATTTGGATACTGTTGAACTCTCTAACAAAAATGACAGTAAACTCAATATTCCTGATTGCCTGACAATTACTACACTGTAGCTTCTCTGCGCAGAAAGAATATTCTCATACCTGTGACATTTTTTCTTTTCCCTGAAGATGAAATAAAAAGTCAGACGCTTATGTTAGGAAATTCATGACTGCTGAAACTCTCTATGAGTAGACAAAAATCCAGGTGGGACCAAGTGGGCTGAGTTGTGCTCTCCTGTGGTAGCACCTGGTAACAAGAATATTCAGACTAGACCTTCTGCTCTTACTGCTGTTTTTGCTGCAAACTATAAACCCATTCTTTAGATTATAATTATTATTACAGTAGTATTCTGTATTTTTTGTACCAGCCTCTGCAGTAGAATTGCCTGCTAGAGATCAAAAACTTAGAGTGAATTCCTGATTCAGGAAATAGACATTTCTTTATTTGTTTTCATACTGGCTCAGTCAACATCCATTGGTTGTTGATTCATTCATTTACTGTCATTAATTATATAAAAAATTGAACCTTCATACTGAGAGATCCATTGGAACTGTTCACATGTATTTAATTTCTAGCAACATCTGTAGAAGTATTACTAATATATTATAGTGTGGGATATCTTTCAAGAGAGACTTTAAAATATGCTCTTTTCAATGCATACATTGCAGGTTTATGTTGAGAAATATAAGAATATGTATAGATTGAGTTATTGTACTAAGAAAGAGGCTCTTTAATTAAAATCATAACCTTAACATTGATAAAACTGGTTGTTCTATCCACTTTGTTTCAACAATGCATGCAGTTTGATACTGAGCAATTTGTCTAGTTTACCACTCCTTTTGGTTTTCAAAAGAAATGAGTTTTTTCATCAGCAGGTTAAAGGAAAAAATGTCAACTTTTTTGTGCAATCAACTTAATATGATACAAAAGTCTACCCATTTCCTGGCTTTGGGTGTTCTATTGCCATGTGAATCATAGACTCATAGAATAGTTATGGTTGGAAAAGACCTTAAGACCATCGAGTTTCAACCCCCTGCCATGGGCAGGGACACCTCCTACTAGATCATGTTGCCCAAGGCTCTGTCCAACCTGGCCTTGAACACTGCAAGGGATGGAGCATTCACAACTTCCTTTGGCAACCCATTCTAGTGCCTCACCACTCTTACAGTAAAGAACTTGCTCCTTATATCTGACCTGAACTTCCCCTGTTTTAACTAGAAGCCATTACAGGTCCTGATGAAGGATCCCGTCTACATCACCTTTGTAGGCCCCCTTCAGATACTGGGAGCTGCTCTGACGTCTCCACACAGCTTCTCTTCTTCAGGCTGAACTTTCTCAGCCTATCTTCATACGGGAGGTGTCGAAATCCCTCCTCTGCACTTGCTCCAACAGCTCCATATCCTTGTTATATAGAGGATTTCTCCCATCTTTGTCAAAAAATAGATGCTTATTATTGCTTATGCAGCTGTGCATAGCTGGTTAACTAACTTTCTGACTTTATCTGCAAACAACTTTATTTCCTCTGTGTCACCATATTCTGTTGTACTTTTGCAGTTTGCTCTCTCCCCACCTACTCCCCCAAACCATCTTTTGAAGCTGATGTGTCATTAAAGCCAGAAGAGTCTTTTGTGCCTCGTATTGACCCTCAAATCAGGAATTAAGGTAGAGGTAAGCAGAGGGAATACTAAAACTTCAGTTTAAAGTTTAAAAGTAAAAATCAGGGAGGATTTGGCTCTGAATGGCTCACATCTGCAGTAGTCAAACTCGTTAACAAAGTTGCGCTCATATGTGATGTAAGGCTTGAAGCTTACAACTTACAGGGTTGATCTTAGGCATGATTATTCACAAAACCGTGTAATTAATCTGTCTTAGGAAAACACAGAAAGCTGTACACCAAATGCAATCTCCGTTAAGTCAACAGGAGTCATTCCACCGATTTTAATGAGCTTTGACTCTACTCGTAAATCTGATATGAGGAGTGTCCAAATCAAAATTTATTTGAGGGTGACCTTGATGTTAATTGTTAGTGCTTCCATGTTTTCTAATCGCCAGGAAAACAGAATGTACTAGTGGGAATAACATATTGTATAGCCCTTTCCATTGGAAACGATTAGCATCAAGTTGATATACATATAATAATAATTGTGTATAATGTTAATGGGCAGTCACAGTGTGCTAGTTATATTTTGTGTCTGTGAAATATGAAAGAAATATTTCTTTAGTTATTTTTAATGTTGATTGTGCCTTCAGCTGAATCCCTGCAAAATTAATGGGTTTTTTTGGTCAAGTAGCTCTTTAGAGGATCTCAGAAGTTTCACACTTATTCAGCAGCTTTTAATGCCAGACTTTGTGTATTGACTATAATTACTTTAAAATTTTATCTCAAATTTGTAAATACCATAAGGCAGATTCTGCTCAGTCCTGTGATGTTTAATAAACTTAACATCTGTCAGAAAAGTTGAATTATCTGTATTCACTTAGAAGAAAAGTATGGTAAATATATTAGAAGTATAAAGGGAAAGAATTCCTTTAATATTTGTCTATTAAACAGAAAAGTATCTGGCTTACTTGAGGGACATAATTATTTTATCTTCTAGTGGTGCCAAAATATGGGATACAGAGTTATAAGAGAGAAATTATTTTGGTTTAGTTTAACGGCTTTCCCACTTCCTTGTCTCTGCTGGTAATTATTCTGTCCTTTTAGTTGCCATTGAGTACATTAGGATGTACTTAGGATCATTTTATTAATTGAAAATGTGTTTCAGAGCAATTGTGAATCAAATAAGTGACTTGACTAAGACTCACTCTTTAAATTTATAAAATGAGAAAATAAGGTGATGGAAATCAATCTTGTCTCTAGACAATGAGAAGATAAAACCCTGGTTTCTATTGTAAGGTTATGTGTTTAGAAGAATTAAGGGAGAGTGCAAAACCATTCAGCATTTGCATTATTTCTCTGCCATTTTACTATAGTAGTACAGAAGTACTGCCAAGGATGGTGACTTTTGAGATCTTATACATGTAGTGATAGACAGCATCTGCCCAAAGACCTTCCAGACAAAACAGATTGGGCAAAAGGAAAAAGTGTTATAATAGTGACAGTCTTCACTTCTATACCTCTCTGCCTCAGATTTCTGTCTGTAAAATGGAGATATTCAATAAATATATTAAGGTTATTCAAATACAGGGCAATAGGAGCCTCTTACTTTTTGCTGGTGGAGAGCAAGCTATATTGAAACTAAGGCTATTACGCTTTGTTGTTTGATTTAACTCTGCTATGAGCCATTTTCTTGATGGTGTAACCCTGAGCTCAACTTCAGGGATGCATGAAGTGGCATCTTGGAGGTCTTTTTGTGACCTGCCTTTTACCAGGTAGAGTTTTCTGACTTTTGTTCTCTCTAGAAAGGTAATGAGAAATTCAGCATGTATCAGAATATACAAATAGCTCTTTGTCTTTACCTTCTGCTTATCTCCAACAGATGTCCTCTGACCTTTGACACCCTGTTATTACCATTTCACATGCCTAATTTGTAGTCCCTTCTGATAAGAGCACAGTTTACATGAGTGAAAAGTATTTCCCAAGAATATGTCTGTGAACTTGTAGTGCTATGCTGGGATATATGAAAGTCTTTTTAGCAGATGTCTCTCTCCTGTTATAGATCTACGGATGAGCTACACAGCTTTTGTGGTAACTAAAGAGCATGAATTGTACATTCTTGAATGCTTCTCCTGATTAAGGTTAATGTAATTTTAAAAGATACCTGAAAATAAAAATAGGGTTTAGAAGATTTTCTTTAGCTCCTAGCATGTTGTAACTTTTAGTGTGGGATGGCAGCTAGCTTAATTCACTGTAGCAATTCTTTTATTTAGCAAATGGCATACTAAGCATGTTTTTCACCAGAAAGTTTCTTTCTAATTGTCAATATTTCATATCTGACACTGTGCTAAATGAGAACATGACTTAACAGCTGATATTAATTTGCACATCATTTTTTTGTTTCATTTTCCTATTCAGAAGGAATCAGTGGTGACAAGTTAATGAACTCCAATTCCAACTACATAGATAAGTTAAGGGATAGGTTTAATAGCTGCCTTGTTCTAAGTATGAAAGTCTTTCCTTAGGCGACTGTTTTATGCTCATGACAGGGAAACTGGAATGCTCTGTTCTTATAGTAACTGTCAACAAAGCTGACTATATGAAGAAGTGAAATCATGTGGGGCTATTTATAGAAACCTTGTAGCAAGTCTAGATTAATTTATCCCAGTATATTTAAGTCTTTAATATTTACACATGGAATACAATCACTTTAAATGAAAGTACACTGAGCCCTAGGGATCTACATTTGTTTAGTAAGGGTTCATAAAACTATGTTGCATTATATCTTCTGGTTTTAAATTAACTTCTAGTATAAATTAATAGCTTTGATCAGTACTAGTGGAGATCAAGACTGCAGAACCACCTCTCAGTGTATTTTTTACTGAACTTGCTGGTTAATCTTTTTGCCCCTTGTATATTGTCAATGAATATATCTTGTATCTAAGAATTTTTTCCTTTGTGTTTTGTATGCATTTTTATATATAGTATTCTAATTTCAGTTTTGCTGGTTTTTAACCAGCAATTTGGTGAATCTGATGCAATTGACCTTTTGGCTGGTGTCTGCTGCTGAGGGGAGTTATGATCTGATCAATACAGATCATCATTAGAAAAAGCTGAAAATCTTGCAGTCTATTTCTTACTCTAATGGGTGGATTTTTTTATTTATTTTATTTTTTCTCTAGAAAACTTGAAAGTTTTGGAATGGAAACAGAAAAGAAGAACTGTAAAAGAGGGTAAAATTGAACTCTACATTAACTCAGTGATGCCAATCTATAGTTTGTGCAAGCCTTAAGTATTTCTTCCGCTTGTAGAGTATGAACAGACAATGTTTCTTTTCTGTGGTTTAGAATTACTTGAAGATAAATCTGTACCAACTGGGAAATTTCTGCTAGGCACTTTCTGCATTACCAGCTCTGATAAAGATGATAGCTAATCTGATCACAGAATTCTGCCACCAAAGTAATTTGCTGACCTTTGGAATTAAAGACTTGTTTTCCAAATGTCTGCATTGGGTTGCAAGGCCATGCAGAAATGGGAGTCATGGAAGAAAGAGAAACTGTATATATTAGTTAGATTGTGAAGTAAATTTCTGGGGTGACCTTAAAAGGCATGGAATAGTATGTTTCACTTTCCATCATAATTTCTTTTTTCAGAACAGGGCAGAGATGTATTCAGGCATGTTGCCTGAATTCCATATCCATGCCTTGCCAGGAGTTGCTCTGGCAATGGGAATAAACTGTTGTCTCTGAGGAATACACCAATGGTATTTGACCAACCAGACAAAGTTCTGCCTGCACAGTACTGGAAGCCTGTTCTGTTTGTTCTGCCTCCCTATCATTCTGCTGATGCTGACAAGCAAAGTCAAGGTGCGCTGAATTATTGTCTTTAGAGGGAGCTCTGATTTTTCAGGGGGCAGCAAGATGTGCAGCAGCAGCAGCAAATACCTTTTTCTCCCTCTTACTCCTAAAGAAGCAGAATTTAAAACCAACGAAGGTGCAGCAGCAATAATATTATTTATCCAGGATGTCAGGATGAGAGGTTGAAAAATGATGTTTTGTCATCTTTTTTCCCCCAAATTTTTATACTAGTCTTGTAAGCGGATATGCATGGGTACAAGTCTGACACAGGATTCAGTTTTTTGTCACTTTAATACTGTTAATGTTTTCCTAACATGAGAAAAATGTGAAATAACAAAAAAGGTTGATCTTTATTTCAAGTTTAAAGTTTCAAAAGCTTAAGATTTGAACTTTAAAACTTTAAATCTTTTGAAGAAGTTTGAAAGGCTGTTATGTAATCGTATATTTCATTTCAGCTGTAGTTGGAAACAACACTATCAACACAGCATGAAAATACTGGTTTTATCATGTTTCTATTTGTAATGCAATACAATACAAATGTATTTCTATTGCAAGAGTAAATATCTCTTAAGACTTCTATCCGAAATTTGCAGGCTCAGGAAGCTTGTGATTATTCAAGATAAGCTTCAGACAAGCCTTAAAAAAAACCTGCTATTAGTTTTGTGCAGATGTAGACCTCTTCAAGTTTTTGAGGCATAGCCATATGTGGCATGACCAGTACGTTCACTTAAAAGTCTCTGGTTTTTTTTGAAGTTAATGCCCATTTCGGGGTATTTCTTGTATTTTCTTATAAAGTTTAAACACAACAGTTTTGTTGCACTTTGTGGTGTGAGAACACAGATTTAGTAAAGTAGAACTAATCTATATCCCTTCATTATTTAATACAAAAGTTGAAGTGCTTGTGATAACAACGAAAAAGAAAAGGAGATGTAAGGGGAAGACCTGTCTGAGAGTGGTCTGGTTGTAAGCCTTGCATCTGTGCAGCAAACAGAACAGTTTGAAACTGCACACTTCAACTGAAGTCTCATGTGGATGTGGTGTCTGAAGAGGGACGTGGCTCCCTGGCAGCTAAATGGGATATCACTAGACTCCTGGCTACTGGTCCTGTTTCATTACCCAGATGTTCAGATCAGCATCTTTAATCTGAGCTCTTTCTTGTGCTTAACTGCTGTAAAGATTCTTAACAGTGTTTACAAACTGTGTTTACGTACTGTCCTCTGGACATCTTACTTTAGAAGTGCTGAAGTTTGGATGCCTACCTGAGTGGCTTTTCATACTGGGCTTGCAGTCAGCTACAATGGGGTGGTTTTGAATAATCTCCCTGCCAGAGAATGCCTACCAGCTCAAGGAGGTGGAAATAATTGGAAGCAGTGTTGTCAGAATTCACAAAAGGGTTATAGGAAGGAATCCTTTTGTACAAATATTCTAGGAGAGCAACTGGGAAGACAGGTCAGGGACAGAGAAGAGGAGAGGTGGAGAGTCATAATTAAGTTGAAGTTGTGGCAGGCAGAAGGGGTCATACGGAGCACTAAAATTGTAAAGAAAAAATGGGGAAAAGGGAAATGGGAGCTCAGAAAAAAAAAGAAAAGAAAAGAAAGGAGGAATATCAAGTAAATGAAAAAGGCTATATTCAATTCTTGCAGGTTTCCTCAAACTATTCATGTCCTCTCCCTCTTTTTTAGTTTCTCTTTGCAGCCTGTAGCACGAGCCACATAAAACTTTGCTGAGATTATAATGCAATACTTCAGCACCAAGCTGTCTTGTTTACGAGTCCATTAGTTCAAAGCCATAGACAGGCAATTTATTTGGTATGAAAAATGTCACCTATGGCACCCTCATTTGCATCTGAAAATTGATTTTTGTCACACAGGGATTTTAGAACAACCTCTTTTGGCAGCCAACATTGCCATAAAGCATAATAAAAATAATTATGTGACCACAAAAGCAGGTAAGGTTCACTGTAAGTTTTAAGTCTCTACAGAATTACAGTTGGCAAGGCATTGAGTTTGTGAGATTACCTGGAGTAATCCTTCCTGATGATTTGATATTGACACCTAAACTTAAAATACAGCTTGTGATTGCTAGCAAAGAGTATAACAGCATAATAGTATTTGATTATGTTTAGTTAAATGTTCCAGTATGACAGCAGAATATTAGAAATGTCAGCTGGACAATGGATGAACTATTAATTAAGATTTTTAAGATGACAATTATTGAGTGATAGAATGTTTTTTAAGAAAGAACCATAAGCCACCTTTTGATGATCTGTTAAAATATGTCACCTACTTAACATTTTTGCAAGTGCTGTTAATTCATTTTCCACTTTTCTGATGTATTTGGCACTTGGAGTCTGCCAGTTTTTGTCTCTTCACTGGTAAAATGGTAAATGAACATGGGAAGATGCTATTGTCCATTGTGATACTGAAAAATCCTATTAATTATCAGTGTTAAGTTGCTCAAACACTTTCATTAGTTATTTTGGCAAAACAATTCCCCAGGGTGAGATATATTTATATAACAAATTCCTCTAAAGCTGAATCAACCGTAAATGGATTATGCAAACTTGTTTCCTTTCTTGTAGATAAATTGTTTTACAGCAGTGCTCATTATGAGAAAGTTCCTTGCCCACTGTAGCTCTTTATCAGCACAGAATAATCTACAGCTCCAGTTTCAATAGTAAAAAGACACCATTCTTTAATATGAATGCAGCTTTTAATCTTAGCTCAAGATGTTCGTTCTTTTTTTTTTTCCCTTCCTTCTTTAAAAGGCAGGCAAAGGATGGGAATTTATAAGCTTGTATTCCTTAAACCAAATTTCTGTATGCAGCTATGAAGGGAGCAATGTGCTATTAAAAATGGATGAGAATTATCTGACTGAGGTGTGCGCTACGGAAAGGAGGGAGGATAAAAGTGATTCTTTGTTATTTAAGAAATTCTTAAGTCTTTATGCAAACACTGAAACTCTTCAGTGGAGAACTTTGGTTTTATTGAAGACTGTTTTTGCCAAAATCAAAATTTATAACTTTGTTTACTAATCAAATTCATATTCACTGTTTGAATATTTCATTATTTACACTTTGGCATTTGACTGAATGTTGAGAGAAGTGCTGAGAGTGTGACATCAGTTCTGGCTGGTTTTATGGAACGCCTTTACTAGGATTTATGAGATTGGCTGTTAAACAGTAAGCAAGGACTTTGCATACGTATTTCACATCACTCAACGCTGTTTCTGCTAGCAGAAGGATTTGATGGTAATCATGGGTTAGTCATAGTTCACCCAGAACTAAGCCTGTTTTAAACACCAATAACACAAATATTTTGCACTGGTGTCAGGATTTAGCTGCTAGGCATACTTGCTGTCGCTTGGCAATCTCACTGGCATTAGTTTCTAGCTTTGCTGCTAGCTTGCAAGGGAGTACTGTGGTAGTTAGTTCAGAGACTTTACTTAATTAGTAGTGGGATGAGATGTAACTCTGTTAACTGTAACAATTGTCAGTAGAAATCAGACTCAGTAATTTTATCTTCCAATATCACACAATAATTCAGCAGAAAACTCAGATTTGCTTTCTTTGGAAATGGTTTTGTTGTCCATTAGTCCTTGAAGTCTGGGTTTAAATATTTATGAGGGGAAAAAAAAAGTATTACTGTAGTTTTCTTGGTTTCTCTCCATTGTTTTAGCACTATTTCTTCCTTCAGGGTTTGTTTGGTTTGTTTTTCATTACTTTGGCTATGTTTTTAATGTAGGCTTTATAGTTTGTAAAAGTAGCCTGAATCTCATTCTGAGGGTGTGCTCAGTAACATAGTTTTACCATATATGGCTCTCTTCAACTGAAAGAAGCAGCCTGTGCTAATAAAATTCTATATTTAGTTTTGAACCACTGAATTTGCTTTTATAAGCTGTTGTATACAATAATAATTTCTTTTAGTGGAGGAACAGGCAAATAAAAGTAGTCCCTTTACAGAAGAAAAAAAAGTGCGAGTTTCAATGTTTCTCATACCGATAGTATCAGCAGAAATAACTACTGTATTTCTATATAGCCTGCTTTGAAATACTAGTGAGTACTTTTTTCAACCTTATTGAATAATACCTGGCTGTTACTATCGATATGAACAAGAGTACTTGCTCCCTTTCTTTATTCGCTCAAATTTCTGAAAAAAACCAATAATGGATTACTTGGCTCTCCATGACATTTTTTCTTATTTAACTACCTGTTCTCTAATCTGTGAAAATACTAATCCCTGGAAAGTGCTAATGGACAGAAGAGAGGCCTTTTTTCCTATGTAGATAGCTAGTAAAATGAATTATCACACAGGTTCCATTTAATTCTATAGCAAGATTTTCCAAGCCTCCATCTTGCATTGCCTTCATGTTTCCTTTTTTCAGCCAAATAAGCTCCTTAGGCCATGCTCTCCCCTGATTCCAAGCGATTCCTTTTTTAAAATTTTGTTTGTTTTTTCGTTTGTTTTTTGTTTTTGCAATTTATGCCACTAGTTCTTCAAGTGGCACAGGCATTGCTTCCCCTGTCAAGTCATTCAGATCAGAGATAACCTTTCTGTTTTCATCTCATGCTGTAAATGTAATAAATCAAATCCTTGCCAAAAGCAAGTTTTGAATTTTCTATCGTGAAATTTGCATTTCATGCTCTGTTGCTTATTCATAGAAGCCATCCAATCTGAAGAGAAAAATAAATCCACATGACTTGTGTAACTAATACAGACAAATGTTTCTAAGCAACCGCCTGAGCAATCTGAAGATCAAAAATAACTCATCTGAGAAACTTGTTTATAATGGTAGATAATGTATTTGTTCTCAGATTTCAGGGTCTGCTAATGGAGAGTCTGAAAACTGAAACAGGACCAAAAATGTATCAAATTATGAATGCTTCAATTTATTAACCTGTCACTATTAGATAGGTTCAGCAAAATAAAGCTATTTTTCTATGCTTCACTGTGAAATGGTCAGACAATAACAATCAGAACCTTAGGTGCCATGCTGATAGTTTGTAATGTTATGTTCAGATATCAAAGGGAGTGGTGCAAAGAAAGTTGAATAACACTGAGTAGAATTAATTTTCTTACATTCCATGGAAATTCTATACTTCATAGAAGCAACACACTGTGCACAATCTGATATACACAATGGGTCTTTGGTTACATTTTAAGGCAGAACATTTGTACTTGGCATGTGTGACAAGAACTGACAAATTCATCTTACAAATTCATAAAGCCATTTAAATACAGTCCAGTCTGGGGCTAGCTGCATGATAGATAATTATAAGGAGTAGACAGAGTTTGCTGATTTAGCTCAAGTTGTGAGAACTCAAGTTTTTTAATTCTCGAATTGTCCTGTTTAAATTCCAATATGTCAGTAAAGGCAGCAGACATCACAGGTTTGACTTTAATGACTCCAGTGACTTTGGGAGCAAGGCGATGATAAAAATAAGTTATCTGACAGAACTGAAAAAATATGAAATATGAACAAAAAAGTGAATTGGAAATTAAGGGGTTGATATACTCTGTTTTAATCAAAGCCCCAGTTTTTGGATGCATGTGAATATATCACTTCCTTCTGCAAAAGACACTGGATTAGAAATCAAGATACCTGAGTAGAGCTTTTAGATTTGTGGGATATAAGTACTATAATAATATGATTCATTGGAAAGTCTCTTGAAATAATTAATAGAACAATACTGAATCTGTCTTCTCTGTCTCTTGTGAATGCTTTGAACACTGACTTATTCAGTTACTTCTTTGTAGTCAATAAGGAGCTATGAAGTGCTCCAACACTGCCCTGGCAGTTTTGTATAATCACTTCTTTTTAAAAATTTTGGATGTTGTTTCCCAATGACTGGAAACCCAGAGCAGGAATTCCACGGCCAATGCTACAAAGACAAAGTAGTAGGAGTAGGAGTGGTGCTGCCAAACAGGCGGCCTACAGGCTGGGAGTAAGGCTGGATCTGTTTTCTCTTGAAAGTCTCTTGAAAGTCAGGAAACTTCAACAAAACCTCTTTACTTGTTGTGTGTAGGTGGTGACTGTTCTCATCCAGTGAGGACACTCAGTTAAAAGTCAACAGGTGCAAAGTATGGAATAGAAATAATTCTATCTACTATGTCTGCATGTTGTTAGGGTAAAATGCTCAGATCCAAATGTGATTTTTAATGAGGCACAGTACTGAACCATCAATGTCACATTTCATGTATTGTGCTCCAGTTTCAGCAGCTATAATCCAGAAAAAAAAAACCTTAAAACCATTGTAAACTGTGCCTTCTGCCACTGTAGGCTCCTTTTCCTGAAATATGTGGCAATTAATATTGTTAGCAGCTTGATGTTACAGCTCATGAATCATTGATCTATTCCAGTATAGCAATTAATTTGCTCCTGATTCCTGACAGGTACATTCTTTGAATTTCCTGAATTAGACTTAATTGTCAGCCTGTGATTGAGGAGAAATGTGAGAATCCATTGAGAACTCCAAGCCTATGTCTGAGTCCCCATCTTGCATGTTTCACTTTCCTTTTGGAAATGTTCTGCAAAAAAGCAGTTCTTTGATTTCTCACCCCAAAATAGATATGGGAAAAATCAAAAACAATATTGCTATTTCTACCTAGCATATTTTACAAGTTCTGGGGAAGTTAGATCTAGAAGTAAAAATCGAGTGAATGACTGGGGATTTTCAAGTGTCGTGGTAGTCATACTTTTGAAAACTTGATTTAATGCATGTGAATTTTTAGATAACTCTCATCTAAGTTAGAACTTCACCTGCATACTCTCTTCTTCAGTAATAGTATGTGGGTCACTGAGACTGTCCAGACGAAGGAAAGGCTGAGAATTTAATTGGGTCGCTATGATGGGGAATGAATAACACAGGTCATGTTCAAATCTTGTATTTTCACCTTTGACAAATGCAGTTGGATTCCACTACAACTCCTATACCACTCAGGTAGATAGTAATAAGAAGTTGTCCACAAGACACTGGTAATACTGTCTCTATTTTTATCACAGAATAGAATTAAGCTTCAGATATCAGACAGTTACTTTCTGTTAATTTGTTTGTATTGAAGAGTAAAAATACAGCCCAAGTTGTGAAGTGGATTAATACACTACAATTTCAACTCTTTGGACTCAGTTAATGCCTGTTAATTAATTTGTTCTGAGTAGCTGGACAAAGTGGTGAAGTGGATTAATGCACTAATATTTCAGCTCTTTCGATCAACTTACAAATCTGGCTTGGTGAACGTGGAGTTTTGCTGTAGCCTGAATGTAAGCCGGCATTTTGTCTTCATCACAGTCTACCACTTCATTTGTCAGTCTGGCAGCTCCTGTATGGGAAAGCGCAAGAAACCAGCTTTGTAGAGCTCCACACATGCACAGACAAATCTAAAAGAATATATCCAGACTATTGTGCAGATCTATAATCTAAATATAATTCATTCCTGCTTTGCTGTCCTATGTAACAAATTATTTTCGCTAGGAGTTAATACAGGCCTGATCTAATGGAGAGAGGAAGTGGCACAGACGCACGAATGCCGCATTACATTCTGTTCATGCAAGAGCATACCAATACTAATGGAAAGAAATTACTGAAACTCCTTCCCAGTTAATCTGTACTTGATCACTGCAACAAGAAACAGACTTCTCAGATTCTTAATTAAAAGAGTTTTATTTTTAAGCATGAGGTAACTGGCAATTTTATTTTTCTTAATTTTTTCTTTTTTTTCATTTTTCACAATACCCATGCTGAGGTCTCCTATATGTAATATCTGCTGTGTAAAATGTATGATTCATCTGGGCATGTCCAACTGACTCCACATACATAGTGCAGATTGCCAGAATGTATGGGGCAGGGTTGTAGGACACACCGTCCATGTCAGATTAGTGATCCTCCCCTGGGTTTTGTGAAATCTCACACCAAAGGCTAAATTCCTTTCCCACATGAGAATTTTATAGCATGGGAAAATAAGAGGTTTTTCTGGACAGTCAGGATTACTGATGCATTGTGAGAGAAGGAAGAGATAATGTTTAATATGCGTATCAGTCCAACAGGACAAGAATTAATTCTTATTTTAAATAAAGATCTGTTCTTATTTAAAGTGAGAAGCAATGACCTGGAAGCTTTGGAACCCATGGATCTGTTGGTAGCTTAAAGGTCTTTCTGTTGTCCTCCTTCTTGAATTGCTGCCTTCACCAATGCCACTGTTGTGGTTTGACAGAATTTGTACATTCCTTGAGTTGCCTTGGCTGGCTGCACATGGAGAAGATGGCTGGGAAGGGGAGAGCAGGATCATGGATATGTTCTAGTGTGATTTCATCAGTTGTAGACTGATCTATGGCATGTACAAATCTGTCTGCAGTGATATTTTCTGCATCTCCTGTCAGCTTCCAATAAGAAAATTAAGGTTTAAAATATGGTATTGTGAGGAATTGCTATTATTATTATTGCTATTATATGGTTTTGCTTTTGGTAGGGGAATGGAACTGGTTATCTGATAAAGATGGGTGAAATAAGGAAACTTTGGAGTGGTAATGCCAAGACAGATTTTGCTCAAAGGGGTGGGAGAGAGAAAGAATATATAAAAAGTAGGTATTTATCGAAACAAAAATGCAAATTCGAGATGAATTCAGTTTAGGTAGAATAGTATCTTCAGTTTTCAAGAAAAACAAATTCAAAATGAATGTTAAGGAATAAATGTTTTCCAAAAAAAGTATAAGCCTTGCAGAATTACACTGAGACCAGGAACAAGAGAAAGTGAGGTGCTACTTTTAAATGCAGGAGGTGCAGAAGAATCCTGCAGTGTTTAGAAAAGGATGGCAACGTAAACAGTGTTTGGAGTTAAAATGTACAAGGGCATGGAGTGACAGGACAAGGCGAATGGCTTTAAATTCAAATAGGGTAGATTTAGGTAAAATGTAAGGATGTTAAATGTTCTTCACTGTGAGTGGGACGCTGGCACAGGTTGCCCAGAGAAACTGCATCTGCCCTGTCTTTGGCAGTGTTCAAGGCCAGGTTGGACAGGGCTTGGAGTAACTTGGTCTAGTGGAAGGTGTCCTTGACCATGGCAGAGGGGTGGAACCAGGTAAGCTTTAAGGTCCCTTCCAACCCAAACCGTTCTGTGATTCTATAAGATGAAGGCTTGTTTTGTTGAAGAAATGGAGATGATGAAGAAACTGAGAGATAACATGGAATATGTGGCAATTAAAAAATTGTTGAGAAGCAGGACTGAGAAGGTTTTAATTGTAATCATAGCTGGAAGCCTTGTAGGAGGTAGGAAGAAGCGTGTTTTATGCATCCATTCAGAGATGGAATGAGGACTGCAGCTACTAGATCTAGTAAAAGGTACACACAACTTGATTATTAATACTTCAGGGTATCATGAAATTTCTTTTATGCAGCATTGATACAATGCAATGAATTCCATAGCACTTGAACAATTCTGAATACAGATCTAAAACATGTTAATTTTCTGTGTACTTTTAGCTGGCTGCCCTGCAGCAAGGTATAGAAAGGTTTCTTTTCCAAAGCAGGGCGATTTCTACTACACGTGAGGTTTATTTTACATATGAAATAATTTTTTACTAGAAATTGTCCTTATATGCCAGCATTGAAACACGGAACATCTTGCTCATGGCTGCTTGTGTTTTCCACACTCAGAGTTGTCAATTGTCTGCTACTGATCCATTCATGTTGTGGCCTTATAATGGTTACTACCCCCAAAAAGGTTCATCTTTGATTCATTTACTATGCTCTAAAATTGAGTATGTGTTGTATGTGTTCTATCTCCTTCTCACTCTGGAAATCAGGGTGTTTTCAACGTGTGTGAAGCTTGCTGGGTGTTAAAGGGAAGCCCTCACATTTTGAGTCCCTCCAATATGAGTGAAGTAAGGAACCCACTCAGTGGACTCAGCAGGAATATTAAGGTTAAGAATTTAAGGCTTTGTGTCGTGCTGTGCAATGAATTTTCCATGTAGCTTTGGTTTAGCTTCAAAGGGATCAGGTTTGTGAAAGGTTTTGCTTCAGAACTCCTCAATGCATCTGGTACTATTTTCAATAGCAGTTTGGTATCTAACTCAATGGGATACACTTTTGTTTAAAGGAAAAAGAAAAAAACAAAAATTACCATTTTCAAGGTAATTTTTTGTGACAGGACACTTTTCTAAGTCTTGTCTGCTTTGGCAATTGCATCAGGAAGTGCTTTCCTTATTTATGCTACATTTACCTGAGGTGCTGAAGGTGTGGGGATGTCTTTAAGAGTTTTAAATTTTCTCTGGCATGTTGTAAAAGCAGTCTTTTGTTTGCAAAAGCAGATTTTGTTTGCTTTGTGACCAGTTTAAATGCAGTAGAGATGGGGAGAATGATATTTTTAATGGTGATAAGTGATGTGTTGTTAGTGTATCCTGGTGAAGACAGAGGCATAAGGTCAGCCATTGTCATTACTTTAAGGCCATATTTACAATGCTGCTTGACAGATGCAGTCAGTCAGAGCATATTTGGTTGTGTATAAGGGATACATCATTATATTTAATGAGCAGTGTGGAACCAATATGAGATTTCCTGAAAGGAATGACTCACATATGGTTCAAATGAAAAAGACACTAACTAAATGATGACAAGGAAAGTCTGAAATGTTAATTTAAAAAAGGAATAGGCATTTGGTTGCCATTTCTGCATTATTCTCAGAGCAGGTAACTCCCATGGTTAATGTGTGTGGAAGGAAAGTTAATGGCATTTAGTCCATTATCATCTTAGAAAAACTTTTCCCTGACACAAAATAAGGCAGGTTTGAAGATAGATGAAACTTAGAATAGAAACAGGATTTTTCCATCACAAAAAATGCTGCAGAGGTTCAAGGTAATAATGGAATGTATCATTTCTCAAAGCAAAAGTTCAGATTTGTCTCCACGATAGCTGACATTTTGTCATATATGCATTACGAAAGTACTCTACAATAAATTTGCTTTAAAATAGTCATGATTTACACATGATCAAATAATTTTAAAAAGAATAATTCTTTTTTCCTAATATGTTCTTGGCTCCCCTAATGATAAAGGCAACCTCCATCCTATATACCTATAGCACAGCTAGATGAATTGCACAGAAGCAAAGCTGTAGTCTAAGATTACCAAGTGTCTATGAAGTTAATGAGTGTATTGGTTAAGCTGTTGTCGTGGTTTAAGCTTAGTTGTAAATTAGAAAAGCATGTAGCTTGCTCGTTCCCCCCCCACAACCTGTCCTTCCCCCCCACCCCCCGGAGGGATGGGGAGGAGAATCGAAAGAATGTAACTCCCATGGGTTGAGATAAGAGCAGTCCAGTAACTAAGGTA
>WYDI02027862.1:53530-69027 GCA_009867235.2 Psittacus erithacus
TCAATATACCATCATATATACATCCACACACACAGAGACTATTTCTTAGTGCATAGACCAATCCCTATAAAGCTGCTGAGTCCATTCCGTACATGATGTCGGGTTCCATCTCTTGTAACAGTCTTTCAGGGCAGGAAAGGCTGTGTGCAGTATCTGTCTATTTGTGTAACAATTATAATAGTAGAAATATCCAGAAAATTAAAACAAGTTCCACCAACAATTTTCATCACCCAGATGTTATATCTAACTATGCTTCACAATCCTGGAAGCTTACGTTCTCTGAAATACTGATTCCCCTTAGCATGCTAGATTTTAGCTGGATTTGTTTTTCCAAAGTATACTTTAGGGTGACATTTACAGCGTTGAGGACAGCGTACTTTTGAGCAGATGTTTGTGTGTATGCCATTGACCTTTACAATTCTTAACTTAATTCACTGAGTTAGTTATTTGTTTGCACAGTTTTTCTCTAACTTACAAGTAATGTTCCAGCACATTTCTTAGATTTTCATATTATTAACAACGTGAGAAAGTATTTTTCTCTTTCGACACATTTTAGAAAAATCTCACTATTAGTTCTTCTGATGAAAACAATATTCTGATGATAGCAACAACGTAGATAAAGCAACTAAGTATTGCAGCACAGCTGTGAAATTTCAGCTGAGAATTATGTAAAAAAATTTTTTTTCTTAAATTGATCTTCATGCAGTTTTAGGTTTTCAGTTTATGTAGTGATGTTATGTTGTGGGAAGACTGATATACTGCTGAATATCATATCCCATTTGCTATTTCAGAGGAATTTTGCTTGCAATAAGCATCCAACTAATTTTGTTTATTTTGGGGGTTTGAGTCTGATCCCAGTTTATGCCATCAAGCTTAGTATATAAAAACAACTAAATGACATGAAACTCAACCAGTTCTCTGGCCACCATAGTGGATTATAGATTGCCACTCCAGCCACACAAACCCAGAGGTTTCAAGCCCTTGTGACAAATCAATACTAGTATTCAGCCACCTTATTCCCATGACAAGTTCTAATGAAATTTTCTTTGCTAAGAGTAATAGTGTCTGCCACTGTGTAGTGACTAGGCCATTCATTCAAATAATCAAGTACTGCAATGTCCCCAAGAACCCATGGTAAAAAATAAGGAAAAAACAAAACAGGCTGGAGAGTTCTCAAGGGATCTGGGGAAATTGCAACTTGCATAGCAGCATAGTTTGGGCAAATTGGCATCTTTCAGTAGCAGCCTAACTTAAGTGCTGGGAAAAAATGAAGAGGCTGTTTGTTGCTTGCTTAATGTGAATAGGGAATCAAGCTTTATTGACAGTGAATCAGCTTATTGGGGGCTGAACTGTTGCTGTACTGATTCTGTATCTAGAAAGGGAATTTAACGAAGTCAAAGATAGGGTGTAAAAGCTGTTTACAAAATGGTGGACAGTGAAATGATAGTTGGATTCTGATCACCTAACCCACTGCCCATGAAAGTAACAGCTGAAAGATGATGATCACAGATGTGATATTGCAGCTAAATAGCAAAGATAAAGAAATTATAGGATTTCTCTACTACCATTTTGTCATAAAAAAAATATCAGAAATATAGAATTTTTAATTTTGGTGTACTTTTCTTAAGAAGGCATATATTCATCATAATATATGGATATTAAATTTTAAATTTTGCCTGTGATTGGTGATTCTGGACATGATATTTCTCTTTACTGTACAGAGCAGCAGGCATGAGAAAAGTGGATGGCAATCATAGCCACAGGCTTTCTGGGTGCTGGGTCAATACCATCCATCTGGGGCATGCTATTGTAAGCTCTCCTGACTCCTGGCACATAAATACTTGTCTGGAGTTGTGGCTGCTAGAAAGACATGGTAGGTTCTATAGCCTTTGATCAGCAGATTCCAGTAAAGATGACTGAAAACTCCTTTGTGGGTTTCACTTTTGTCAAGGGGCAAACAAAGACTCCTGTTATAATGCTAGCCTGGTATTCTAGGAAAACTTGAAGCAAAACTACCAACTCTGTCTGGAGTTAATATCCTTTGTGAGTTGCTTCTTCAAGAAATTAAATAGGTGAATTCATTAAGAATTATTATATATGCAATATATCTACCATAAATGAGAATCTTTTCAATGTTTTAAATGTTGAATTGGGTGCTAAGCACACAGAAATACAGACTCCTTGGCTTCTGTCTTATGTACTGGTTGAGGATTAAACTGTCGGTTGCAGGTGCTTGAAACTAAGCAAAATGTTCTTTCTTTTTCCCTGTTCTTTAGAAATGGGGAAATCATTATGGTAACCACAACAGCAGTGAATTATTAAAAGCATTTGTGAAGTACTCTTGACCTTGTCTTTCTTTCTTTTTACCTGCATTCCACAGTGATGCTTTTGGCTGCTCATTTAATCAGTCATGTTGTTGTTTTCAGACACCAGGGGATGAGGAAAAAGTGAGAAATCATAATGAAGAAATCATTATTTAAAAAATAGCAGTAAGATTTGAAGAATAAATAGTGTGAAACTTACTCAGAGAAGTGCTTACAGTTCTGTTCCCAGTCTGCAGAAACTTTCTTTTCCACAAAACAAACTTATTGTGTTTTAGAAACAAAACCAAACAAATAATACTATTTTAACTTTTATTTGTTCCAAAGTCCGTCTCAGATATCTGGACTTGAAGGCCATAAGTCTTACCACCCTGCTCTCTTTAAAGCTTCACTTCTTTCTGTTAATGACTGCAGGTTGACCATGAAATATAGTTTGGTTTTTACTTCCATTTATAGACCTTCAGAGAAAGTGCGAGGATAGCCTGTCATAAGAAAATGATGAATTAATTGCTTATAGGTCTATGACTACCAAAATTGGGAGAACTAGATATTGAACAATCTGAAAACTCATTTTACTCCTCAAATTAGTAGAGGAAATAAAAATGGGACATTGAAGGTCAGGTTGGATGGGGCTCTGAGGAACCTGATTTGGTTGAAAATGTCCCTACCCATTTCAGGAGCATTGGACTAGATGACCTCTAAAGGTCCATTCCAATCCAAACCACAAGGAGATGCAAATTTGAATGTGTCGCTCATTTTCAGAGGGCCCTGCATCTGGGAGTTCTTTCCATTTTCAAGAGCTGAAGCGCAACCAAGAAGGTAGGAGTTAGCGCAAGTGAAAATTGTTATCAGTTGAGCACTGCTGCTGCTAAGCTAAAGAGCTGATAGTTCCTTTTAGACACATTGGGAGTCACTTTTACTCTCCTTAGAAATGTCATAGACACACGACACACGACAGCCACTGTCTGCTGTGTTTACAGTGTAAGTGATTTTGAAAGCTTACTGCTCGGTACATTTGCCTTTGAAAAGAATTTAGCTCTTTCCTTTTTATTTGACACTTCAAATGTTTTTATCTTGAACTTTCTCATGAATTTTTATTAAGGAAAATTCTTTTGGGAGAGGAATTGAAAGACAAAAATAGGGACCCAAGTGGCCTGCAGACTGAAAGATTAGAGAGAAGTGGCAAAGCCTTTGGGAGAGATGGGAACTCTGTTATCGGGGTGAGCCTCAAGAAGTTATGAAAATTGGCAAAATTATGAGAAGGGATTCTCTGCATGGCTCCCACTGCTGTTTGACTTTATCATGACTAAAGCTAACTGTTGAAAACCTGAGTTTCCCTGGCGGCTGTTTGTTGTCAACTTTGAAGAGTGATGCTAAAGCTAGCAGAGCAGTGTTTTGGCGATGATAGGCTCATTAGGTGGGAGGCACCCATATTGATGGCAGCAGGGGCAGCCTGTGGATTTCTTGACTGATGGATATCCAGATTGTGCCACCAAGAAGCTCAGTCAACTTTACAGTTTTATAAAAATACAGCCAAGGGATGCAGCTCTCCTTTTGTAATAAAGTAGCAGCTGTTTAAAAAAGAAATATGGATTCCGGAACTGACTGAGAAGCTAGGTTTTCAGAGTTTCTGAATTCAGAGAGCAGAGAAAAGTGTTATCTGTAGGATGTAACTAACTGATTGGAATTAGGCTTTTAATATAACCCATGATTTCTTTTGTAAAACTGTCATGACAACCTGAATGAATAGTAGTGATTTAAATCTTTCAGTTTCATAATTCCCAGTACAGTATAAATTTGTGCCTGGTGTTCGTTGTGTGTGGAATTTTTTGTTTGTTTGATTTTATTTTGTTTTTCAAAAAGGCGCCTGGATCAAGGGGATTGCTCTGGGAGCAAGGGAGAGGCTGTTTCTGACCTTGGTAGCAGCTGTGCCTGGAGAAAAGAGTTGCAGAGATGATAGGAAGAAGCAAGAGGAAGAAGGTGGTCTTTGGGAAAATGCAGCTCATGCAGAGAGAGCACTGAGAAGATCATAGAGCAGAAGGGGAGGGAAGGCAGAGGTGTGATGGGCAGAGTTTTCTAGGGGCCAGAGGCCAATGTAAAGAGCTTGCTGTAGCTCATAAAGTGCTGATATTACTGAAGCTGAGTTAGAACTAAATTCTCCAGAACATGCAGCAGAAAAATGAGGGCTTGTGTATTAACCATTCCTACTCTTGATCTTTCGATATGATAGCATGAAATTTCTTTTAAGGGAAAGAAAAAAACAAGCAACAACCACCAAACCAACCATACCAAAAACAAAACAAAACAGAACCAAGCCAAACCAAACCAAAATGTCCAACTCAAAAAAAAGCCTACTAGTTGATATTCTAACCTACACCTTGGTTTTGGTGTCTATTTTTACTTTCACATTACAAGTTTTTGGTGTTTATTGGGAGTTCATTAACTGGGGACAGTCTCATCAACTTCACCTCTAAATTCTGTGGGACTAAAGCCTGATCTGAGAAGCAACCAAATATAGATGTAACTTGTGATGTGAAAGACATTTGAAGTGTGTTTTTTTTAGAGGTGTCATACAAGCATTTGAGGTAAGCCACACCTTCGTTAAGATTTGTGATTTAAACAGTTGTCAGGTTAGGGGTGGTAGTCACATTTGCTTAGGTTTAAAAGTAGTCTACAGGAACACAAAATGAACATGGTCTGTTGACTGCTACTGTAATAAGTGCAATAACCTGACCGATTTAAATAAATAGTTTGATACGTTATCACTAGTTGCTGGAAAACATATAATACAAAACTTGGAATCTGGTAGTTCATGTTCATTCTGCTGAAAAATGCAGGGAATGGAAATAGCAAATGAATATTTTTTTGAATTTTTTGTAATTGGTAATTTTATTTTCTAGGAAATCCTTAAGATAGAAAACAACCTTGGATTTCTAAGACAAAAACGGGCTATTTTGTCATCTCCGGTTCTAGTTCCAGAGAATCAAAGAGGACCATTCCCCAAATATATTGGCAAGGTAAGTCAACAAAGAACTGGATTTAATTTTTATATCATTTAATTGATCTATTTGTCTTAAAAATTTGCAATGCCTATCATGTTGGCAGAGATATTCCATGAAACAATGAGAAACATGAAAATGAACAGAGAAGACTCTTATTCTGTCTCTGTTGTATAGACAGATGAAAATGGCTTTGTGGTCATGACAAACATTAAAAGCATACATTGCAGTAAAAAGCATTAATCAGAGATATATGTTTTCATTCAGCTGCTTTCTTCAGTAGGGGTTGCTACCTACCTATGTATCTGTGTGTTAGACTGGGCTGAAGTCTAGACCAGTTATGAAGAATGTCTTACTGTATAGTGTGGATTACCTTGTTTCTATTCTAGAAACAAGACCCAGAAGGCATTCATAACGTATTATGTGTAAAAACATCTTTATTTGATTCCTTATTTAATTTCTAGCGTCCAAAGACAAAATAAGTCTTTGCAGATTTTTTAGGGTTTTTTTTGTTGTTGTTTGCAAAGGTCTGACATAGAAGAGGAAAGATTTTTTTCTTGTGTTTGCAGGCAACCAAATAAATGACAGTTCTATCTGCCACTTTTCCAGAACTTCAGATAAATAGCTTATATATACCAGATATTTAAAAGACCAATAGTTGTTTGAATGGCCATTTAGGCATCGAAAGTTATAAGTACATTAATATATTTTTCATGTTAGCAGTTTTGAAGCACAGACTCTTACGCACTTCTCTGACTTCAGTAGGTGTATTAATGACATGACGGGCTATGCAGCTGTGGAGTCTTTTGCTGATTCCTGCCTATATGATCACTGGAGCTAAATGCACAGCTTGAGGACAGAATTTTACTCTACAGTCAATGCTTAACTAGCCAGCTGGCACCTAAGCAGTTACTTTAATAATAAGGAAAGTTTGTTTTCTTATCAGTAAAAAGACAGAATAATATATAAAGATTTTATTTTCTTCCCTATACCCATCAAAAATTTATACCAATCTGATAAATTTCTGTAAGGTTTTCTATCTTTCTGAAGTATTTTTTTAATGTGTCCTGAACTCTTAAAAGCTATTTCTGAACTTTTCACTTCATGTTTCAGTGTCTGAGAATTAACAATCAATAACTAAACATGTGGTCTGGTTTGGATATTCACATAAAAGTTTCCAGTTGCACCCCAAGTGTGCTATTTTCCCTTTCTTTAGCACATTACCAGTGTAGTTTATTCATCTGTTCCAACTTCCTTTAGCTTTCCAACCCATGCTACATTGCCTGGAAATGCACAAGGTTGTTTTGAAGTGATTGCAGCAGCCACCAGCAGTTGAACTGCTTATTAGCATTTAGATAGGAGCAGGGCATATGCAAAAATAAGGGAGCAGGGGAAAACAATTAATGCAGTTTCATTTCACAATTAGAAAACAATAACATAAACAAAAATATACCGGGATTGTGGAGGATTTTGTTCATTAAGGTTTGGAAATATAAACCAGGAAGGAGTTATTGCATGGGACAAATGAAAAAAATTGTTTTGCTTTAATTAACTACAAAAATTCCAATTAGTATTTAGCTTAGCAAGGAAATACATGTATAGAGGTTGTTCTTAGTGCTGTTGCTGGCTTTCTGACATATCCACTTAGGAATTAGATTATTGTCCTGCCACTTCCACACCCGCCTTTTGTTAGGGAATCTCTTAATTAAATAACTACCATAGACATGTTGTGCTTGTAGGTAAAGAAACCTCACCTTTTAGCAGAACTTAAACTTTTGCATTTTTTCCTTCATTCCTGGGGGAAAAGAGCAAGATTAAAATATTTTAATAAAATGTTGGTAATATGGGCCTTTGACCAGATGGTCCAGGCTACAGCTGTTGACTGTTATTGGTGTGTTTTGCTCAGCTCTTGCTGATGTAGCACAGGGACATGATATTCAATTTTTAGTCTCCCTCCATGTTACTTTTCTCATTAATCTGTTCACATCAAGTAAAATGAAATACAAAGCAATGGAATGCAGGTTTATCTTGTAATTACAGTGATAGGTTATTTGTCACTATGCTACAGAAATGTCTTCAAAGGCTAACTTGAGAGTGGTGATTCTATGCATCTATTTGATGACAATCTCCAGACACAGTTTAACTGCAGTGATAAACTGCATGATGGTACTTCTTGAAGTTTAATCCTTAAACTGATGCAGATCTAAAAGCTCAAGAAGGTAACTGCAGAGAAAGTCAACAAGTTCCAGCTCTTCTTCCAGTCACTCGGGGAGAAGGAAATCTGCAAAGTGAGAATGTTTTAATATAGACTAAAAGGATTTGCTTGGATTTTATTGATGGACATATGATGAATCCAAGATTTTATTTTTTAATTTAAAGGAGTTGTCCTTTATAAGAAAGAATATTTTAACTGTTGACACAGAAGATCTGGAAGCCATGGCCTAGTGAAAATTGGCAAGACTTTTTATGCTCAGTGAAGGCCAGAAGAGACTTTTTTCTTTGTTACTTGGCTCTTTTGTCCTTTTGGAAGGAGGGGGTGTTTGTTAGATGTTTTTCATCACAGAGTGTATGTATATTCTCTGCCCCTGCTCTGGGCTTATGGATAACTAGCTGCCAAATGACAGTTTGATGGCAGAACTGACGCAGCAAAAGCTTGAGTAAAAACGGTGCAGGACAGCAAACAAAGATCTTGAAGATCTGTGAGGAGGTGTTTGGGGTTTTTTTCCTCTTTAAAGCATTTAAGAATTAAAGGTAAAGAGAAAACACAGCTTCTATAAATGTATCAATAGAAAAAAACCTGAGGAGGTGATAACTGAAGATATCTGGAAGGAAAAATTGCTGGAAGCTTATTATTTTTGAGTGGCTATCTGATTGAGGCTATTTATATATGATAAATTATATGCTTCACAGAAGAAAACTGTTAAGTACTGAAGATGCAGTTGGAAAAAATGCCAAACTTCAGGAAAATGTTTGAAAAGAAGGTGATAGAAATATTAAGAGTTGATCATGACCCACCAATGTGTGAAGAAAACCTAGAGAGAAGGATTGTACATAATAGGAAGACATGTAAATGGCAACAGAACAACAAAAACCAGCAGTGAAATATAAGCTGAATTAAGAAGTGCATTTGTCCTAGTGGAAAATTAAGCAGAAAATGAGGGAATGGGGAAAACAAGAAGTGGAGGAGGGAAAGGACTTAGCTTATAGCTAGGATGGGAGTTCAAGTCTGGAAGATAATGGTGTGAGCTAACAGAGAACAGAATGATGTGCAGACCAGAGGAGCTATACCTAAAGCCTTTCTAACCCCAAGCGAGAGATCTGTGTGCCTGCTTAACCAGCTTCTCAGTTAATAAATTAAATCTCAAGTCTTGGCCTGAATCTTCAAGTCAGTTACTAAGAATGATGCAGAAGCAAGACAGTGTATTTCCTACCATGGAACTAGAAGCGAGTCTGAGGTCTAGAACTAAAATCCACTGGATTTTTAAAATTATTTTTTTAATATTCGTTTGGTTGTTTTCAAATTGTTACTACATCAGATGTAATAAGACAGTCTTAATAAATAAATCTCTTTCTAACCCAGCAAGAAAGAAAGACTGTGATTAGAGAAAAATCAAGTTACAGTATTAGTATAGTAAAAGTGGGCAGAAATATATATGAGCTCAATTTATTCAGCCTAGTACAGTGTTTTCTGTAATTTCAGAGTGAGTCTAATGATTTAAGTGAAAGGAATACACTGGAGTAATAACTAATGGATATAAATTTTGGCTTAAGATTGGAAGAAAAATTTCTAGTCCCCAGAGAAGAAGAATTCATTTCCAACAGAAGTACTGAGGAGGGAATACAAAGTTTGATAAATATATGATCACCATTGCATAATAAGGTTGCTTCTGATCCTGAAAAAACAGACACCTAAAGGTTTCCCACTATTCTAGTGTTCTTGAAAATGTGTAATACCCTACTGAGTCAGACCTGAATGGACCATTGGAGATGTCAGAGTTTAACATCTGATCAAATTCATGGCTTGCAAGAAGGAATGGCACACTTCTGACCTTCATGGAAAAATACTAACCTACCTCAGCAATGAATATGATGAAATGAACAGCACGCCATTAAATTAAATGGCTTTCAATGCAAGAACATGAATTATTAAACTACAGCATATTAATTTTCATTAAAGGGCATGTATTTGATGTCCTAACAAATCGTTAAGTGAAAACAGCACTTCAAATTTATCTCTTTTTCTGAAAGGTTTCTCTTCAAGCTTCCTTTTTTTTTTTTTGTTTAAAATATTGGTAGTCACATAAACAATTCCAACAGAATACATTTTTTCTCTTTAAGCTAACAGAATTTTAATTGAAAGCCTTTCTAAAATACTCTTGTTTACTTAAGATCTTTCAGAAGGATTGCCTGAGCATCAGATGCCTTGGAAAACTGGCAAATAATAAGAATTTACTGTTATTTTTTATTGTTTTGTGTTGTCAATAAGATCAAAAGATTTTTTAAACGTTTTAGGAATAGTTTTTAATCTAGTTACTATGGTTACAAGTTTGCTGAAGATAAAGCAGTTCTATGGCAAGAATGGAATTAAATTTTCTGCCCAATATTGAATATTCAGCACCTAATTTCCTGCTTCAAAGTAAGTCATGCTAATGACTTTAAGGGGAGCACCAAACAGAAAAGGCCTTATGCTCTACAGCTGTTCAGCAAAGCATACTACAGTTTAACTGTCACACTGTTTAGGTTAACTTTGATCTCAGAAGTTGATATCTTAAACTATGTTACAGACAAAGGTAAAGGGGAAAGCAGTTTCCCCCTGCCAGTAAATTATTTATATAAAATTACTAACATGAAATAAACCCCTGGCAACTTATTTTCATTGACATAGTAATCGAATTTCAGACTCAAGTTTAAGGAAAATATTTTCATTAATTTTAGATGCAACAGCTGTTCCACCTTTTCATAAAGTGTGTGGTTTGTGTTTTGTAGGTTTTTTTTTTTTTCATTACTTTTGATTTTTTCCTTAACTGGTTATAGCTTTCTTTGCAAAAACAAACCCAAAGAATCTCCTCGAAACTCCAGGTGTGTTCCGACTTCCTCATCCCAAATAAACCCCAAGGCTCATGTTTTAAGAGTCACATGTAGATTGTGATTTTACCTAGTTCTCACAGAGCGTACTATGAATGGAGGGCGCCATCAAGAACAGCAGCCAGAAAACCCCTTATAGGAATGCAGAATAATAGTTACCAAATTGCCATTCTCTACCTTCATTCTTTATGGTTTTCATAAAACTATACTGATTTATTGTTGACTTTAATTTTTTGCAGTCTTCCAAGATGATTCTATATCCTGAGCTGATTAATGGAAAGTTTTTTATTATCGTTGTAATCAATGATCCATTATCAAAATAAATTTTTAATTACAGAAATCTCCAATGTCCTTTTGTTCTTAAAAGCTAGTCTGATCACTCTACTTTCTTTAAAATCACTCAAAAAGAGAAAAATCCCTTTCTGCCTTCGAAATGTATCTTAAACAAATGAAAATTCAGACAATGTATTTTGGATTAACCTGCTTTCCAATGTTCTATAATTACATTAGCAGGAGTGTTGATTCTTGGTTTGATCATCATATTCTTTAAATTTTCTGTGGCTGTTTATGAGGTCATGCTGATTGTTGGAAATTATATATTTGGGATTTAAATGCAGGAATCGTGTCCTTCAAACTGCATTTGTATACACATACATGCTTAGAGATGCGTAACTGTACACAAGAACAGACTTGTACATACATTTCAGACTTTCATATACTCTCTTCTTGGTCGATGCTGTTGACTTTGTATGTGCCATTTGTCCCCTTTTAATCTATAACATGCTGCTGTGGGTACATATTGTTACTACTGGAAAGTCTCCCAGTTTCATCTCCTCTTATGTCAGCAAATATCACTTGCATTTTTCTCCCAAATCTTATTTTTTTGCCATGTTACTATCTGCTTCATTTTATTAATGAACAGGTGAATAGCATAGAATAAATATTTATACACATTCTCTCTCAGAATTGAAATTATTGTTCAAATATTTGCACAAACTTGCCGGCAGATTTTTTTAGCAATTTTATTTAGCTTGAGTTGCAAGTTTAGGCTGAGGTGTAATACTTTTAATCATTCAGCACTTCCATGGAGTGCCAGCCTGTTTAAATACAGAGTAAGGTATTTTACCACATCACTGTAGAATGATGTCTGACCTTAAGCACATTGAAGCCAACAGAAATTCTGCCATCAAAGTAGGAAAGGACTTTTTGATGAGAACAATATCTGGACATTGTAGGGGGGGAAAAAGGACACTTGAAGAAAGTGTGAACTAAGCTGATCATGTACATATCAGGTTATACTTTATTTCACTATGTTTACAGGAAAAATTATTTAAGTACTCTTATAAAAGAGGATTTTCATCAAGGTTGATTTTTTTTTTTCACTAAGTATTTTTGCCCTGCTTCAAAGGTTTTCCTTTTCATTTCTACAATGTGTGCATGAAACTATTAAGCTTACATTTTCAATTGTGCTTGCTGGAGATAAGAATGGATTTTGATAATAGAAATCTGAACAACCCAGAAATGGAAAGTAGTAGTGATCCCTATAATCCAGTAATGTGTATCTTAATATACTTTTTTACTTCTTAGAATTAAAAAAAAAAAAAAAAAGTGTGAATGTAGCTGAGTGTGGCAAGAACTGGGTTGAGGAGCTATATTAATTTAGCAGAGCTTAAAGCTCAAACCTGATTTAGAATGTGCTACAAGTATTTTCACGAGCAGTTGAAGCGATGATGACTGGTTTCCTACAAATATCAGTTTTCTGCAACAAACCCAAGTTCTTATATCTGTGATAACACCTCAAGCACAATGACTCTAATCCCATGGTGCCCTTGTCTCCACTGGTGTTATTTCCAACTTTCTGGCATTTCAAAGTAGGATGAGAGAGGGCAAGTCCTGGAACTACAGCCTGGCTGGGCAATGACTATGCATGTACAAAACAGAAACTCATCCTACCTTTCTGTCTCTGCAGGTGTCAGTAGGTCTTTTTGCTTTAAATTGCTACAATTTCCATGAAACTTCTAGGGACTTTGTATTTTGGATTTCTGGGTGGCTAAAATTTGGTCAAAACTGGCCAGTAGGCTTGAAATGGATCAGACAGCATGATCATTAAAATGGTGTATATTTTATTTCAGAAGACTATACTAAAGAAGCAGGTGTTTAGCGTAACAGCCTTTCCTCAACAAATTGTTTTCTACCTGATAGAAAAATTCCTTAAATGTTACTGAAGAAGCTATGTTCCTTGTAGCTTTCGAATAATGGTTAAATCAGGCAAATTCAGAATAATGTCTGCACTGGGGAACTTGCAAATTATGTAAAAGAAACATTACAAGGATCTGTAAGAATTTTATTTCCAGTAAAAATCAATGAACAAAACAAAGAATGATGAAATTGTGTGAATAGGAAAACATAATAAATCAACTTCATCCATTATTCCTGTGCTGTTGGACTTTCTAATCTGAACTTGCTAAGGGTCACTGGAACATGAAAATTAATTTGAATTAATAGAATCTATTATACATGACTTAATTTTTTTAAAAGTCATATACTAACATTACTGAAATTTATTAGTTTATTTTCTCATGAGAATATTAATTATTATTTAATAAATTATCTCCCTTAAAAAGAAAAATGAATGCAATCATAACATAGTCAATAATGCTTTGGAAAAAAATTGTGATTATCTGTTAATGAGAAATCTTAGAAACCAGGCCTATTTTTTCCTTTAGGGGATGACTGATGAAGGGATGTTCTTTGTAAGTAGTAGAAAGTTGATTGTATTCCTCTTCTGTTCCCCCATATTCTACAAAGTTTGGAGAATTCAAACTCTTCACATGAGCAGATACAGGTGTACTTCACAGTCAGCTGCCACAAGCTCTGAACATGCTACCTGCTGAATGCATTTGTCAGTTCTTTGTCTTGTTTGGAAGAAAATAAGCTCTGACCACGTTTTATTATGTTGAAAAGTTTTCTATCCTGAAAGCTTTTTAATTCTGGGAACAAATTAAGCGCATGTTCACTGATCATAACCTGTGTGTGCACATATATGTACATATTTGATAGCAGATGAAGACAGGTACAATGTATTATGACACAACAGAGCAGAGGGAAGAAAAAAAATATTTTTTTCTTCACATGCTCTTAAGAAGAACAAATTGCTAAAATTCTGATTACACTGAGTTAATTATCAGCATTTTAAATCAAGGACTAGAGGCAAAATACAACTAGGTTGCCAGTTTTGTATCCTTCATTCTCTCAAGGAGGGACTCCCTGCCGCTTATGTAATGAACCATGTGAACCTTTATGCTGAAGCTTTCAAAATAAGAAATTATTGTGTTGAAGAGCTAGGGAAATTGTCTCATTGCAAATAATTAAGTTGCAGGATCTGCCATTGGTTTCAGTCATGAATCTACTACCAGAAGATTTTGGTTTTCATAAATCTGTGTGACAGGCAAATTGCTGACAAACAGTTAATATAAACCATTTTTACTCCCACTGAAGGTTCAGAAAGACTGTAGGAGTATTCTTCAAAGTCTCCAGCCTTCCTTAAGAAGTGAAATTACCTTCAAAACATAAACTACTAGTAAAAGCTTTGCAAGTATTTTGGAAACTAGCATGTTTCCGGCAGTGGTGGTTGTGTCACATTGCACATTGTTTTCCATGATGGAAGGTGATAGGCATTTGAAGAAGCACCTCAAACTGAAGTGTCAAAAGAAATGGGTGCAGAGCAAACCAGAAAAATTAATAATATGAAATAGCACAGACCATATGTGAATAGACCTCAAATAGGGAATTGCTGAACTCCTAACTGTGGTATGTAACTATTCAGAAGCCTTAGTTTAACTTTCACTAGGATGTGAGGTGTCATATACGGCTCATTCTTTTTAAAAGGCACCTGAGGAAGCCTTGACATACATTAGGAACTACAGCCCACTGAGTTCCACTCCCACATGAGGTTCCAGTTCTGGAATCATTGTGGATTGGTCTCTGCAAAAGTCAATTTAATTCTTAGCAGTTACTGGATGTCAAATAGGAAGTTGAATTTTGTGCTCTTGTCATACCATCTTTAAAAGGATGCGGTAGACTTAGAGAAGCTTCAGAAAGAGGCAGTGTAGACAATGAGAGACAAGAAATTAAGAGCTTAAACAGAATAGGGCTTGTTAGAAAAGAAACAGAACTAAGGATGGATAAGATAGTGCGATAAAAAACTATTGATCACATGGAGGAAACACAGGGAAGAATCATCCATTCCTTTTCCTATTGAAGAACTAAGGAAATTCTATTGACTAGCACTTGGTGGACTGAATGAAAAAAATATTATTTTTGTTAAGAATTGTTACAAGTTGTAGAGGCCAAAAATAAAGGGTATACATCTTCCTACTACACCTTATGGTTTGGGCTCTGAAGCTGGTAGCGGATGGTATCAGTAATCATTACAGGCAGAATAGAAGGGCAGATGTATCCTAGGACTGACACACCACCCCCCTTGTGCAATTTGCTGGCCTGGATCATTTTTGAATTGCATGTTATTTCTACTGATTTTTGCAAAGATAACAAACTGCAAAAAGATTTTAAGGTGCTGCACAAATACTTCCTTTGCAGATCTGTATTCCACAAACAATCCCAAATCAAAGCTTTTGCTCTCCTAATGCAATTTATATTGTGCAAATGTATCTGGAAAGCAGAGAAAATGTGAGGAATGTCTGAGTCATTGTTTGTATTCAAATATTGCTTTATTATTTACAGAGTCATTCCACATTTCAAAAGCATGTAGGCTATGCTAGAAATAAAAAGCTTTTTCTGAAAGCAATGAGATTCAAGTTACCAAAGCTCACATCTTCAAGGGAATTTAGGTGCCTCCTTTCCTTCCGCATGATGGTTTGTAACCACTGTTAGAAGGGGAGTTAAAGAAAGTGTAGGTTTTTTGACATTTCTGAGCTGTTAGGCACCTCCAGCTCTCCTGTAATGTACAAGGAGGAGGAAGGCCACAAGGGTGACCAGGGACTGGAGCACCTCCTGTATGAAGGCAGGCTGAGAAAGTTGGGGCTGTTCAGCCTGGAGAAGAGAAGCTGCATGGAGACCTCATAGCAGCCTT